>JAJOZX010000775.1:520000-527500 GCA_023014485.1 Bathynomus jamesi | reverse complement strand
CACCTGCAGACTCCTCGGATTCTGCAAGTTCACCATCATACCTGTACCCAAATTTAATACCGGAATCCATTTTCGATCCATGAACATAAGGATGCCTTTCCCTTCAAAACATCCCCGCTCAGGCTCTAACCTCTCATACACACCTTTCTGTCGCTCCCAGTATTCACGAAGATACAAAGGCGGATCCACCCACAACTTTAAATGAGAAAAGTGGACATTCATTCGTCTTCCTTGACCCTCAATTACATAAGCCATACCCCTTGACAACACTTCCACCACTGTGAATGGACCTTCATACCTGCCTTCCATCTTTCTTTCCAATGATCTGTCAACTGTTACAATCTTTTTCTTTACTTTCACACCCTTCCCATACGGTACCCAATTAGGATGGCCTTCCCGCCACTGCATTTGTTCCTCTTGTGTAACTGGTAACATTTTCCCTCTCTCATGAATTTCGCACAGTATTTTCTCAGCCGGAGTCATTCCAATTTCCGCATGGAGCGTGTTATTGTAGACTAAGATTGCTCTAGGCAGCCAAACATCCCAGTCATACCCCTTTTCACACAAATTCCTCAAGAATTCCGCTAACGTTCTATTCACTCTCTCTATTGCACCATTCGCAGCAGGTTTATATGGACTACTATACACATGCCCAATTCCAAATTTTTCTAGCATAGTAGTAAAACACTCGCTCCTAAATTCTTTTCCATTATCGGAAAGAATCTTTGAAGGAATACGTACAAAACTGGGTAAGACATGCTCTTCAAAAGCTTTAGTTACACATTTGGCAGTCTTATCTCTCAATGGTTTTATTACTGCCCATTTACTACAATGGTCAACTGCAACTAAGCATGCAACATAACCTCTCGGTGTCTTAGGCAAGGCTAACAAATCTACAGCTACAAGTTCAAAGGGACCTTTACCTCTATCTTCCATATTGGGGGATATACCACTTGGTGACCAATCTTCATCTTCTGGCATCTTTCACACGTTCTACACACGTCATTGACTATCATATATAGTTTAGGGTGCCATACATACTTTGAAACTACATGCAATAACTTATCTCTTCCAATGTGGGCTAACTGGTTATGAAACATAACAACTACGTGAACTAACTGCCTAAAGCCTATTACTACAGCAAACTCACTCTCACTGATTTTTCTAAACAAAACTTTATTATTCACTACCAAGTCTTTAAAATATCGTCTAAACTCTACCAACATACGGTCTTCCACCATTGTGCTACCCTTTGCAACCTTTTCTCTCAATCTACTAATTACATTAGATCTATTTTGTAACTTCAGAACCACATCCCTGGCTAACATGTTTTCAACTAAACTGAACGTCACACTGTCACTATAACTCAAATCTACATCACCATCCCCTATCTCCACATCTGATCGAATATCCTCAGTTTCCGATTCAACATTTCTACCATCTAATCCAACCGTGACATTAAAAATATCCACTGCTTGCCCTACAGTCCCATAGACTAATAACCCTTCACCAAAATCTAACTCTACACTAGCCTTAACCAAATAATTCATTCCTAACAGAAAACAACCAGGAATACAGTTATCCGGTACCACAACCAATGGTGTTGTCACTACCTGCTTGTCAGACATAATATCTAACGTTATACCTATTCGCGAATGCACACATTCTGATCCAATTCCTTTCAGTTTCACATCTATACCCAACTGTCTCATTCGAAACTCCTGAACTTTCGCCTCCTCAAACACAGATTCTCGTACCAAACTAACAGCTGAACCAGTATCCAAAAATGCACAGTAAGTGTAACCGTCAATACGAATATTTGTCCAAGCGACAAAAGCCCCATCGTGACCGCAACAATACCTATTATTAGATTCGCTCTCTTTCATAAACAAATTCATTTGCACCTCCTCGTTGTTACTTTCTAACGGTACTCCATTTTCTCTGATCTGTCCTTCCAATTTGCAATCATCCCATTCCACTCCTTCAATAACATTTTCACAGTCAAACGTTCCGTCATTCAAAACTGGATTAAAATGCACACCTGCCAAACACTGCAAATGCACACTCACTAAATCTGATCTCTCTTTCACATCGGGACCCACATACGCAACTGTACAACATGTACCATGATGTACCGAAAATTCAACCCCAAACAAATCACTAGCAACCAACAACATTTCTAGCACAGGCAGTGTTCCACATATTCGAAGGGACCGAAGATGCTTCACCTTGCCACGTCTACTGAACCCATATTTCTTATAATTCCTACTTAATGTGTCGCCAACAACTCTCTTAAACCCTGCACACTATCAGGACACTAGGTATTCTCCTTTCATCCAACACTATTTTTAAACTTTCATACAAAGAGTTGCCTCCTCCCTGAACACGCTTAATCATCCTCAACCCTTCTGGCAGCCCTTCCAAATCCCCATTTATTATACATTCATTCTCGATGACTCCTTGACAACATCTAGACAACGCATCTGCCACAATGTTTTCACGACCTGCCTTATATCTAATCTCAAAATCATATTCACTTATATCCTCTAACGTTCTTGCCAAACGACTATCAATCATCTTCATGCTATGCAGGTAGACCAAAGGACGATGGTCTGTATAGAGGATAAAATTACGACCTAATAAAAATGGCCTAAATGCCTTTATACCCCACCTTAATGCAGTTAACTCACGTTCTATGGTCGAATACCGTTTTTCGGCAGGTGAAAATGCATGTGAATCGTAAGCTATTATCCTGTCCACCCCATCTTGCTTTTGACACAGACTAGCACCCATTCCCACACCACTTGCATCGACATATAATTCCATTCGTTCCGCACCTTCAGAAAAATCGGGGAAAGCTAACGATACAGCATCTCTCATACGTACCTTTAACTCCTCAAATGCACTTAATCGTTCCTCCGTCCATTCAATCACTTCTTTCCCCTTTCTACCAGTAATTTCACACAACGGTGCTGAGATACCAGAGCAATTTTGAATGAATTTTCTTTGAAAATTAATCAATCCCAAAAACCGACGCAAGTCACTCACCGTTTTTGGTCGTTCAAAATTAGTGACTTTATCCACATACTCAGGCAATTTAGATAAACCGTTCCGTCCTACCATGTGACCCAAAAATTTAATTCTTCCTTCACCCATTGGCATTTACTTGGTTTGACCTTCATTCCCGCTTCTTCCAAGCGCGTTAATACTTTGTCCAACAACTCAATATGCTCACTCAAGGACTCGGACATAACCAAAATATCATCAATATACACTACCACCCGCGACCACGGCAAACCATTCAAAACTCTCTGCATTTCTCTTTGAAACCCACTTGGTGCCGTTTTTAGACCAAAACTCAAACTTTTAAATCTATATTGACCACTTACAGTTGAAAACGCAGTGAAATCGCGACTTTCCTCTTCTACAGGCATCTGGTAATAACCGCGAAGCAAATCCATGGAAGTGAAATACTTCATACCATGCAACCCAAACACCGCTTCACTCAAATTAGGCATAGGAAATCTATCTGCTTTAGTAACCACGTTCAGTTTTCTATAATCTACACATAATCGTATAGACCCATCCTTTTTACGAACTGGCACGATAGGAGAACTCCATTCAGAAGCACAGGGCTCCACAATGTCACGCATACATAACTCTCTAACCTGCTTTTCAACCTCCTCATTCATTTCTCTATTAAATCTACGTGGTCGCTGGTATATCGGAGTGTAATCATTCAATACAATCTTATATGGAGTCATACGTGCGCGCCCAATATCCGAGTCACTTTTACTAAAAACATTCCTGTGTTTCCATAACACACCCCAAACGACCTGTCGCTCTTGCTCATTAATTACATCAGACAAAGACACTTTACTCTGAAGGGATTCTTCATTCCATTCCTTACAATCATTCATTCCACCTGCTTCATGTACTAACGTGTTCACCGCGTAAGTAAATTCTTTATCGAGCTCTTCCAACTTTGCATTATCAACCATTGAATACGCAGTCGTAATCCTTGCATTTTCTTTTAATCCTAATTTACCAGGTATCAACTTTCTCACTAAAATAAAACTCTTCACTTTCCCAGTTAATCAAGCCAGGCCAAACTCTCAATAACTTATCAAACTTCGGATTCACAGAGTCACCATCGACAAATAACACACATCATCGTCGTCCCTTTCACATTCCCCACAACATTCCCGTGGTTTAAAACTATTATGAGGCCTCCTAACTTTAACTCTAATCCATTTATCCTCTTCCAGTATCACGTTCTCAGCCATACAAATTGGAACATAAGAGACCATTCTCAAACATTTATTCACATTCACACCCACATACAGCTCCTCTTGCTCATCATTTTCATTAGCCCTTTTAAAGCATCTTCTACCCACATTAAGTTTAATTTTATTTTTAACCAGGAAATCAATCCCAAGAATTACTGGTTGACCAGAATTGTTAACTACCAAAAATTCACTCTCTCCATAATTCACACCATGTATCATCACATTCACTCGAACCTTCTTTGTCACTAATATACCCTCACTTTCCACCCCAACTCCATGCAGCCTTATCTTGCATTCTTCCATACACAACTCAGGTAAACTCGTGGCAAGGTTAGTATCCATCACACCCATTTGTGCTCCCGAATCAATCATTGCCACCACCCCAACTCCATTCAAATGAACTACCAATTCCATCAAGTCTTGTGCCTCAAGCTCTTGATTATTGCTTTTAGTCATCCCCATAGCAAACACCACCGTACTGTCAACTTTACTTTCTACTTTACACTTCCGACGTACTACCTGCGGCAAAGATATTTGCTCCCTTACCTGCCCCCTTTCACCCATCTGCTCACTTGAAACAAATTCAGCAGCCTCGGGATTCAAATTTAAAATCTTATTGCCTGCATCCTCACTTTCCAGCGCCTCTATCAACAGCCCCGACTCGTAATTACCAGAGCCGGGGCTAATTAGTTTCCCTTATTACCGTCGATCGACTTTTTCCCTTTCACATTCTCACGTGCATTCTCGAGCATAGGACATCTAGATATGACATGCCCTTCCTCCTCACACAAATAACATTTAGGTTTCTTTCCCTGGCCTTGTGGTCTTTTCCCATAAAAATCACCCCTAACATTACAGTCACTCACCATGTGCTGGTCACTCCCACACGCGAAACACCAACCATTCAGCCTCCAACAATTTTTCTTCACATGCCCAGATCTACGACAGAAATGACACACTACCACCCTCTTCTCACCTTGTGCGCCTGTTCCTGACACGTCATTCATCCAAGGCCTATTTTGTCCATGCATCCATTGTTGACCTTGCTCATGCATCCATGGTTTACCCTGCCTAACCGCACCGCAAGCATACGGCATTCGAGAATCCTCATTCATGTTCATAGCACTCTCAGGAAAGGCAGTCCAGACCGGAATAGCATCATCCTTACGTACCACCTTCTCTTCTTCCTCAAGCTCGTCTTCATCTAGAGCCCACCTTACCATATCCTTCCATTTGACGTTGGCACTCTCTCTCTCAGTTCCAAGCCTAATTTTAATTCTTCGTGCTACCTTAGAAGGAACAGACTTCAAAAACTGACCTTTCAAGTCTCCACGTCGCGTTTACCTTCAGGAACTGCTGCCTCGTAAGTTGTTTGCAATCTTAGGGCAAAATCACTGTAGCGTTCTCCTTTCTTGATTTCCATACGCCAAAACTCTCTCTGTAACTCAGTCTGCTCGTTATCTCTTTCTTCCTTACACCAGTTCTTAAGGCGGGCTATGATGGTCGTATAAGAGACTTTCGGGCGATACACACTGTAATAGGTTTTTAAAATTGGTCCCTCTAGAAAATTCCTAAGCTCTACTATCCACCTGTTTTTATCCTTACCAAGTTGTTCACCCGCGTACCGTTCGAAATCTTCCATAAATGCATCAAATATCTGAATACGTTCAACACCAAATTTTAATGGTTTAACTGCCTTAACACTCCTAACCTCTTTATCATACCTAAGAATCTCGAGAAGCTCACCAGCTATTACTATTAAAATTCTATTAGTCGCCTCCTGGTGAGAAATTCCAGCCTTTTCTAACTCCAATAACCTTTTCAACCAAAACCTACCACCTTGACCCTGTTGGGACTCTTCAACCTCAGTATCTGTACTACCATCCGTCGTGTACTTACGAGTCTTTGCCGTAGACCCATGCGATACTTTTTTCTTTTGCCTCGTTCGTCGTTCATCAGGCTCCGTGTCACTCTCTTCATACGTATCCTCTCTGACCTGGTACTGCACTTTTTTCCCCGATACCTTTTGGCATAGCTCCCTTTTGCTTATACTTCAATGCTTCTGTAACAGACTCCAAGGTAAACACCACACTATCTATATTAACCGATTCATGACTTAGAGCCTCCTGAAATTTCATTAAATGTCATTGCCGCACTATCACTCGATTTTTCTCCTTGAAACACTGCCTCTAACGCGCAGGCCTGTTTACTTTCATCACCAGACATAGTTACGAAAATCAGAAAAGGACAATAGAATCAAAGACCTGAACCCTGTAAAAGACCCCCCCTAAAATATATAGGCCAAAAGCGTGTAAAAATAACCTTATACAAGAAAAAAAAAATATAAAAATAAACCCAATGTACGAGTATATACGCAATATATATCCCTAAAACAAAAAAAACGTAAACAAAATGATTAAATATACACAATTTCACGCAAAAAACAATGAACTTACAGAAAAAAAATACAAAACAGCAAATATAAAACAAGCAAATATAAAACAAAAAAAACAAATAAAACGTTGGGCGCCAAATATGTTACCGTGCCGGGTGACTAAGGCTGTCATACAATATTTCTGCTGACCAAATTATACCAAAAACCCGGCAACAGTATCTCGGGATGGGTTACCTTAATAACAGAAGACAACAGGTGCAAAACTAAGGAACAATAACAGGCTGCTTTCAAAAAAACCTTATAATTATAATTAGTGAAATATATACACGTATTTACAACAATTCATAAATTCAATGAGAGCATAATAGTACAGAAACACTGGCTAAATAAATGTTTTCTTTTCCTTTTTAACGCACGCCAGACAACTCCCAGCAGGTCTGCCAAGGTCTAGACCAAATAGTCTTTATCCGGCTAAACACCTCGCACTACGAACTCCTGTGCCGTCGGCCAGTCCTTCGCTGCAGAACGTGCCTAAGAACGTGCACCAGGTAATCCGTTGCAGCGGGAAAATGGCCTGAGGATGACAAACGACCGATCCGTAATGTCGAACGCTGGGTGTGGGGTAGGCCTCCACACACTTGACCATATATATAGTCAACGAAACCAGACCCTGACCTTTGACTCAATCAGAAGGAGAGCACCGATACCTGCGAAGTAGCAAACTTGAGCAAACCCCATCCCCATGATAAAAGTACAATACACAAATATTTACAACACGTCCAGCTCATATCCTAATCTAACAAAATTTATTAAATA
>JAJOZX010000775.1:475000-515000 GCA_023014485.1 Bathynomus jamesi | reverse complement strand
GAATCCGTGCTGATTTTCGTTGAATTTTTCCAGTATTTCCAAGAAATCATAAATTTTCTCTCTAACTATTCTTTCAAATACTTTGGTGAGGTGGCGCGTCAATGACACTGGTCTATAGTTCTTTGCTTGAGATCTGTCCCCTCCTTTATATATAGGAACAACGTTTGCTCTTTTCAAGATGCTCGGTATTTCCCCAGTGTCTAGGGATCTTCTCTATATTCAGTATAAAGGTGTAGCTATTTCATTTTTACAGTTTTTAATCAATAATGCGTTCCAATTGTCCGGACCTGCAGCTGATATGAATGTGGTTTCATTTGTCCTATAGCTCTCGCTACATCTTCTGGGGTAAAATCAAAGTCTGTTATACACACTTCTTGCAATTTCTCTTCAAAGAATGCATCTATGTCAGGTATCGCTTTGTCACTTTTTGGGGTACTGAAAACTGATTCATACTGGGCTCTCAATGTTTCAAATATTTCCTTTAGTGGGCCGGCCAAAAATTGAAAAGTCCTCTAGAAAAAAACTTAACGGCGTTTTTTGTTAATAGCAGGCACCCACCTTAGATAAGTAGTATTGAGAATGCCAAACAAGATGTGGGTGGATGCCACTCTTAATTTTGGGTTTGAAGGTCCCATACAAGGTTACAAAAGTCAAATTCTGAAAAATTCCGAATTTTTGCATTTCAGTGGTGGCTCTATGTCACGTGTTTAAAGTTGTGTCATTAGCACATAAAGCATATTTTTGTGATTTTATGGATAATAATTGAATGTAACTATGACTCTGGATGTCTTTATTTCCACTAAAACTACATTTAGCATGCTGGGTGAGGTGCGCATGTGCCTACTACTACCATAGTACAAGTAATAGCATACTTTCACATGTTGAATATTTTCAATGCACTGGCTTCCCAGACATTGGTTTGGTATATGCAATTAAAAGAGTGCAGACAGTGCCAGCTGGTAAAATAATAATAATACTGCTAAAGGATAGGTATGTTTCGAATTGTTTCAATATATGTGGCTACTACATACTGCCATTCCCACTTGTCTTTGCAGAGAGGGAGCTCATCAGCAATGGACCCTGTAGCTGTCATCAAGCGCAAGAGGAAACGTCAGGATGTCAGTGAGGATTGTTGCTTCTTCTGCCAAAGCAGCGCTGGTGACCTGCGCACAGCATCAGCAGAAGGAAAAGCAAGAACTATGACTGTGGGCGATGAGAGAAAGAACCTGGGAGATACCTACTATCTTGATGTTTTACAAAGACTGGAAAGTCATTCCAAGGATGATTTCAATGCATTGGAACTCAAGTGGCATAAATCATGCTACTCTTTATTCACCTCTGAAGGCAAACTCAAAAGGCTGCGAAGTCAGCAGCAGACCATGGGTGCATCGGCGACCACAAAAAGTGCAGGCTCTCAGGCTTTTCCCCCAAAGCGTAGACGTTCAACACCAGTGATTGACTGGACCCTCTGCATGTTTTGCCAAAAGAAGACCACAAAGAAACTGCACAGGGTGGAGACAATGGAGAAGTCAGATGACTTGATCCAGCGTGCCAAACACGACCCTGTCATGAGCATACCGTTGTCAGCGGTGAGTGATGTGATTGCAGTTGAAGGCTGCTATCATCTGGCATGTTTGGTGACATTTGAGAGACGTACTAGAAAAAAGCGGTGTCAGAGGAGCAGCAAGGGCCTGAAAATGAGTGCATGACGAAGCTGTGCAAAGACTTGACAGTAGGCCTGTCTCGTGGTCACGTATACGACATGGGAGACGTCTGGGACAGATACGAGAGTATGTGTAATGACACCGGCATCACCGTGAAATACTCCAGGAGAACAACGTTCTACGAAGATGTTCAAAGGCTGCTTGGATCAAACGCCAGCTATGTACGCCCATTGTCAAGGGGCCCGCTGCTGATTTACCCTGGAGAGAGCTCAGATTTCATCATCTCCAAAGCACTGGCTAAGTCTTGTGAACAAGGTCCTGTCACCTCTGAGTCAGAGTCTACTGAAGATGAAGATGCTGATGTCCGCATGTGTGCCACTAGCAGCATATTCCAAGATATGGTACACGTGGCTCTGAAGGTTCGACAAGATCTTTGAAACTCCTGGACACTCCGAGACATGGCAAGGTCTTGATCAGGAACATGTTGATCGCGTCATACCCGACAGTCTGTACCTGTTTCTACGATTGCTCTTTGGGGGAATGGATGCTGTGGATGAGGGAAGTGAAGAGGACCAGAAAGTGAAGCAGAGTGTGTAGCATTGCCCAGGACATAGTCTATGCAGTCTCCAACCGACGAAAGTTGACACCAAAGCATGTGGGCTTGGGTCTTACTCTGCACCAAGCCACCCGCTCAGAAGCACTCCTAGATCTGTTCCACGCGGCAAATCACACTATTGGTATCGACACTGTAAGAAGGATAGACACCACCATCGCTCAGAACATCCTGGAGAGGTATGCTGAGAATGGATGTGTCTACATCCCTGACACCATCGTCAAAGAGAGAATGATTCACTGCTCTTGTGACAACATAGATGTCTTGGAGTCAACCTTAGACGGGAAGAACACCTTCCACAGCACTCAACTGATGGTATGGCAGAGAGGCCCCCCTCCACAGCAGAGTCATGGCCAAAAGGGTGGCAAGCACAAGAGATCGAAATCTATCAAACCTGATGACCTACAGGAGTTCCAAAGGCTGGACCAGGCTACCCTCCCATCTGGCAAGAGGCCATCTCCTGGCTACGACACTGACATAGACGACTTGTCACATGAACTTGAAAGGGACTAGGCACGTGCCAAGGACTTGGCTTGGGTGGTGTCACGCATCCATGATGAGGCGATGTCCATTCCAAGCTGGGGAGCATTCAATCAATCTGTCAGCACTGCGGATCCACCAGTAACGACCGCCGGGATGTTGCCAATCCTGCAGGGACCAGCAGATGACAATGACACCATGACCACCGTCATCAGTCGCTTCATGGCCATTTCTGAGTATGTCAGCCAGAAGTACACCATCATCACTGCTGATTAGCCTCTGTACAACAGGGGTAAGGAACTAGTCTGGGCAAACTCGAAATATGGTTTTGCTCATGGGAGGCCTCCATATCTGCTTCAACTTTCTGAAAGCCATTGGTCAACACATGGAAAGTGTGGGACTTGATGACTTATGGACAGAGGCAGGTGTGTACGCGGCTAACACCACTGAGACAATGCTGGACGGCAAGGCCTACTACTGAGCTGTGAGAGGTCACCAACTGACGTATGAGGCACTGTGGCGCATCAAGTGGCAGATGTTTGAGTCATGGCTGGCTGCAACTGGCAACGGAGATGAGAACGCCAAACAGCTTGACCTCAGTGTTGCTTCGCTTTTCAAAGACAGAGCTGACATAGATGAGATGCGCGATGCTGTTGACAACTTCTCAGACGTTTTGGCAGATGAGAAATTCCACAGTTTCATGGAGGAATTCAATGACCAGCACTCTGAAAATCTCAACTTCATGCTGTGGTCATCCTACATGGAAATGGTAGAGATCCTACTGGCCTTCATCAGAGCTCAGAGAGATGGCATGTGGAGTCTCCACATAGAAGCCTTTGCTGCAATGCTGCCTTGGCTAACTATCTATGACCACACAAACTATGCACGTTGGGGGCCGGTCTACTTGGCTGATATGAGAGGTCTTGAGAAGTCAGCACCAGAAGTTCATGCAGAGTTCTGTAATGGGAACTTTGTCGTCAAGAGGACGGCGAAGCGCTTCAACCAAGTTCCAGCTGATCAGGCAACCGAATGGATAAATCGTACATGCAAGATGCACAATGGTATCATCGGCATCACAAAGAATGACCAAGCAAGAGACAGGTTCTGCATCACATGGTCAGAGCGGTCACGCATCTCTCAAGACACAAGATGCCTCTTCAATCTTTAAGATGATGATGGGGAAGCCACCTTCACTCGGGTTGACAGTCTGCCTTCTCGCACTAGGTGTGACGCTCATGATGTCATGAAGCAAGTTCAGCAGTTGAAGCAGTTTGACGTCTTCAGAGTTCACGTGAGTGAAGCAGGAGATACAGATGCCGCCACTAACATCCCACTTGTTTCACTGGCAACCAAAGACACTGCACCCACAGATGTTGAGGAACCTGCTGACAGCTCAGGATCGAGGAACGCAGCATGTAATCGGCTTCATGAAGGAGAGACTGATTGAACAGATAGTAGACTTCCATGAAACGATGAAGAAACATCGGTCGAAAACCTTCGCTGATATGTACAAAGCTACAGTTTCCACCAAGCAGAACATGCAGAAGACCATCAAAGCTGACAGAAAGCTACTACAGCGGCTCCTGAATGCCGCGACCACAGGTCGCATGGTGGTGGTCAATGTCTTGAAGCATGAACTGTCCCCAGTCCCATTTAGTCTGGCGAAGGCAAGAGGAGAGATGAATTCGACATCGAAGTCTGAGCTGATGAACATCCTGATGGCTCAGCAGACCATAAGCTCAGAGGTTCCAACCTCTGATCTGAAGACCTGTGATGATAGATGGCCATGCACTCATTCAAGCTCTTGGCAAGCCTGGCGGTTGTCGGACATTCGGCGACTATGCTGAATTGTTTTTCAAGGCCGTGACGAGTTATTTCAATGAACACACAACAAGAGTTGATGTCATCTTTGATCGGTACGCAGGGGAAGGATCGATCAAAGCAGTTACCAGGACAAAGCAAGCAAGAAGAAACCGATTCGGAAAGTCATTGATGGCCCACAAGTTCCACTGCCTGAAGTGTGGAAAAACTTCATGGCCCTGGATACAAACAAGCCTTGTTTCTGTCTAACGTCATCACTGAGAAGGGCAGAGATCTTCAAGAAAGATGTCAGCTGGTGACGGGGGGGTGGCTTCTCTGAAGCCAGTGAAGTACGGTCAACCAGGCGACATGACGTTCCACTTTATAGCAGCCATGAAGAGGCGGACACCAGGCTCATCCTTCACTCATGTGATGCAGCGTCCCAGCGCTATGAACGAATACTGGTAGTGTGCAGAGATACTGATGTAATGGTGCTGTTGATTCACTTCGTTTGCACCAAGGTCGCTGAAGTGTGGATGCTGTGCAGAACGGCCAAGAACCGAAAATGCTACCCCGTGCACGATGTATTCAAGAGTTTGTCGCCCCCAATCAGGGACAACCTGGTCAGCTTCCACGCTTTGACCGGGTGTGACACAGTCTCGTCCTTCAGTGGTCATGGAAAAAAGAAGTGTTGGAAGGTGTTCAGTGACCACCCACTCCTGCTGCACACCATTAGTCGAGATGGGGATATCGCAGATGTTGAGAAGTTTGTGTGTCATTTGTATGGCACCCCGGAACAACACAGTTGATGACGCCAGAGTTCACCTTTTTGGGAAGGCCAAGAAGACTCTGGAAATGGTCCCACGACAAAGGATGCCAAGCGGGCAAACTATCAGGCCAAAATATGGCTCCAGGCTGACAAAGAGCACGTAGATGTTGAAGATCCGGTGGACACTTCAGCCTGGAAGTTGGAAGATGGGAGCATCCTACCAGTGTGGACTAAACTTCCTCCAATCCCTGAAGCTTGCCTGGAGCTTGTTGCTTGTGGTTGCAAGAAAAAATGCAAGACAGCTTTTGAAAAAACTTTATAGGGCTATGGGTTGATTGCCTGATACCCTCATCCGTTCGAAATTTCCAGCAGATTTCAGTGGAGAGTTAACGACAAAAGCCCTATGTTTTTTCGTTAGAGAGTTATGTATATGTAGGTCTTCAAAGGACCTCTGTTTATTTGCCTTCGGTATTTGCGCTGCTTAATGGTAAAGAAAGGAATTGCCTTACCTTATTATTTCGTTGGGCCTCGCTTCTGTTTCGATGTAGGGCCGTGGCACGATGGAGCTACACAATGAGTTTACTCGATGTAACTAATATAGGCAGTCACTATTTAAACACCTGAAGGAACAGGCCTATCCTTCTTATAGTTATTAAGTTTTATATGAAGAGGATCTCACTCAGAACTTATAGGAAGACAAAGCACATCTTCCTTGCTTAAAGCATTGCTGTAACATAAGCAGCTCCGAGCGAGCCTATATAATATAATCTTCGTATTTTTATTATTTGCTGATTTAGCAAAGTTCGTTGATTCGTCTCTCGATGTAATTTTCATGAGTCGGAAGTGGAAAACTTTGAACACGAAATAATAAATTTGGTTTTCTTGTTTTATGCAGGCCCGATGCCTACATATGGGTTCTATGTATGTATGGCAATTATTTTCATTCCCAATAGGCTATGTCGCCAGTCCCGAGGCAATTTTGCAGATATTTAATTCAATTAATTAATAATTTATATTTAATTAAGAAGTAAAGGTACCACATACGATACCATGTTGTAAGCGTGTATAGTTTTTCCATATACTGGGAGGGGCCGGAGAAAAATTTGTATGTTATAGATTAAATTTTTTGACAAACTGTAAAAACATGTAAAATGGATTAAAAAGAATGAAGTAGGAATTTAGGAAGAGAAAGCTTACTCAAGACCTATTTAAATATAAAAGTTCAAGAGGCCAACTTCTCAAGTTTAGTTAAAGTTATGTCAATCAGTTTGACTCCCCTTAGGTATAGGAAATTTACGGAATTAAAGTAAAGTTATTAAGCATTTTAACTTTGCTCATTATTTGTGTAAATTTTATAAGTCACCAATTTTTAAATGCTGGTTTACTAATGTTGTTTTGGAGTTTTATGTTTTGTTTCGTTAACGATTTATGTTTCGAAGTGACTTCTACGATGGTGAGTTAATTGAAATGTACTGTACTTCCATGTTGTGTTGTTTGGTTAAAAGAGTTTGTACTGTATTCAAAATTCCTACCACTTCAGACTAGTCAATACCTGCAGTTTTAGTAGAGTAAATGTTACTCCTCCACAGGTAGATCTGGAGGGCTTGGGGCTTTGAATCCTGTACTGTTTTTGTGTTGTTTGGTCTCTGGCCATGGGAGGCCATAAGACCGTTGTTGTTTGGCCCACGGCCAAGGGAGGTCATAAGACCCTTGTTGTTTGGCGCATGGCCAAGGGAGGTCATAAGACCGTTGTTGTTTGGCGCATGGCCAAGGCAGGCCATAAGACCCTTGTAATAGTTTGCCCTATGGCCAAGATAGGCCATAAGGGCCTTGTTGAATAGTTTTGGCTATGGCCAAGGGAGGCCATCAGCTCCTTGTTGAATAGGTTGGGCTATGGCCAAGGTAGGCCATCAGCCCCTTGTTGAATAGGTTGGGCTATGGCCAAGGTAGGCTATCAGCCCCTTGTTGTATAGGTTGGGCTATGGCCAAGGTAGCCATAAAACCCTTTAGAGTAGAGTAGTTTGGGCTATGGCAAAGTAGGCCGTAAAACCCTTTAGAGTAGAGTAGTTTGGGCTATGTCCAAAGTAGGCCATAAAACCCTTTAGAGTAGTTTGTTTGTATGTGCCGCTGTCTAACCATATAATTTTTGGCACAAAATTATGTGCACAGAATCAGAGCGCAGCCGTTCCCGTTTCCAGAAAATACAACTTTAAATTGCGATACATCCACGCCATATCCCCGTCCTTTTGTTCCCAAGCAGCATCGATCTTCCATCTTCAATCAATTTCATAATATTTCTCATCCAGGCATCAAGCAATCACTTCGTATCATTAAATCAAGATACTTTTGGCCCTCAATGAATAAGGATATTCGAACTTGGTCCCGAAATTGTGAATCATGTCAATCCTCAAAAATTTCTCGCCATACAAAATCAGAAATAACCCCCTTCGATTTACCAAGTTCAAGATTTGAAACGGTACATATCGACATCGTCGGTCCCTTACCGCCAACCACTTTGCCCGGTCAAACATATCCTTCCCCATATAGATATCTCCTAACCTGCATCGATCGTGCCACAAGATGGATAGAAGCATATCCTCTGATTGATACTACAGCCACATCAATAGCACACGCATTTCTCGATGTATGGATTTCAAGATTTGGTGTACCACTGCAAGTCATAACGGACCGCGGATCCCAATTCGAATCCGAACTCTTTAGGGAACTCTCAGCTCTCATCGGATTTCACCGACTAAGAACTTTGTCGTATCGCCCTCAGACCAACGGAATAATTGAAAGTTCTCATCGCACCATCAAGACAGCAATCATCGCTCGAAAACAAGATTGGCTCCCCGCTTTACCCATAGTTCTCCTTGGTTTACGCAGTCTCCCCAACGAATCGGGTTATTCACCGTTCACCACCGTCACCGGAACCACCCTATTATGCCCGAGGCCAATGATCGCCAATTCGTCGTCAAAATCCAATTCAAAATTCATCTCCGAATTAGCCAAGAAAATGACGCAAATCGATTTCGCCCAACTCTCTCAAGGAAACATTCACTCAGCCCCCAAATCATTCATTCCATCGGAACTCCACAAATCAAGCCACGTATGGGTACGCATCGACCGCGTTCGAAAACCATTCGAGGCACCATATCAAGGACCTTTCCGTGTTCTCGAACGCCACGATAAGTACTTCGTAATAGAAAAAACTAACGGATCATCACAAGCCATTTCAATTAATCGTTTAAAACCGGCGTATATAGTTTCAGGTCCCACACAGGTACCGGGCGCACAATCGGACGACATCGGATCGGAGAAAAAGCACGCAAGGAAAAAGGACGATGGAGGACGCACCTCGGAGGTAGCAAATACAGACCTCAGGACGGGCGCGCAGACCAACGCAACAACCGGAAACGAGGCCGACCGAGGATCAACGCGAGCTGGACGAAGGATCCGATTCAAATCAAGACCCGAATATTTCTACTTTTGATATACGTGCTCCGCTTCTCGGGGTGGGCAGTAGTGTGGGGCCGCGCAGTTAATTTTCCGCATTTATATTATTTTTATATTAGTTACCGACAAACCAATTTTGCGCGTACCAAATTGTATATATTTTATCATTGTGTAATTTTAAGAATCATATATAATCTTTATAAATAAGTATTGTACATAAATTTATATATATATATTTAATTATTTCAGCTGTATATAGAATAACAAAATCTTCTGTAAAATAACCCCAGCCAACCAAGAACTCACTAAACTCGGTAAACGACTGGCTTTTCCTTCAAGATGCTAATCTTCCAAACGACAGGGAGAGAAGAGGACACGAGAGGCCCCTAAAAGAGATAGCCTGCCTCTCGTATCCTTCATTCTTCCCGGCAAATACAAGTAGCACCAAGAAGGAACCAGCTACACGTTAACTCCCCACTGAAGTCTGCTGGAAATTTCCAATGGATGAGGGTATCAGGCAATCAACCCATAGCCCTATATAGTTTTTTCAAACAGCTAGATGCAACTGCTTCAGGAAAAGCATGAAGTGTACGACAGCTTGTGGTTGTGACGATAGCGGTTGCTGTAATCCAGCTGGACAGTAGACCTATGTCTCTCTTCCGGGCTGAAATCGAGAGAAGCTGGAATGTGCTGTAAGGAACTAATAACTCTGTTCTTAAGTGATTGCAATCCACACAATTGTGACTGTCAGTGCAGCATTTCGGTGCTGTTCGTCAAGAAACGTGAACATGTAGATGTTACTAGTGTGTAAACTGTAAAGTTACCGGGCTATATTTACTGCTTTGTGATTTAGTTGTGATAATTCTGTTACTGTGAGTACTTAATTCATGCCATCAAACTTATTAGTCACTAATCATGTTAAAATAAATTGTTTTGACAAACAGACTTGCTCAATGTTTTTTTTCGCCAATTAAAATAAAAAATCACAAATTTTTAGCACAATTTCGGTCGTGATTAACTTGAATTTGACCTTCAGTTGGTAATTCGGATGGAATAAGCATGTCATCATACTTCTTTATCACTAAGTGTGGCAAAATGAAACATTTGGTCAAATCAATTGGCTCAGAATTTTTTTTTTAAATTAAAATTAGAAAATATCATTTTTTGCACAGTTTGACCTCGAAAATGACCTGCAAAGCCAAAAGCGAGAGTGGCATCCACCTGCATTTTATTCCTCACCCACAGGTACACTGATTTAGCATGAGTGCCAGCTATTAACAAAAAACGTCGTTCAAAGTCGATTTTTGAATTTTGGCCGGTCCACTATTTTGGATCGTCGGTTAGTTCATTATCTCTCTTCCTTAAGGGCCCAATAGCGACGCGCGTTTTTGTTTTCCTTTTCGCATAGCTATAGAAGTATTTTGGATTTTCCTTTATTGCTTCTACCGCCTTTTCCTCTTCTCTCTCTATATGGTCCTTAATCAGGGATTGTATTTCCCTATCGATACCCTCCAGTTTTTCTTGTATTACTTTCCTGGCATTATCTCCGCAGTTGGCTAACTTCGCCTCCTATATATATATATATATATATATATATATATATATATATATATATATATATATATATATATATATATATATATATATGTTAACCCCTCCGTCTGTGGCCTGGGTTGGTTCGAAGTCGACGGGGGTTCTGGTTAGGAGGCAGCAACGGATCTGTTACTTGCAGCAGTTTCTTCTATACTACTCTCCGAGTTCTTCTATAGTGGCTCAGAGGATTCTGAGAGGCTTATTAAATTCTTTGAGGTTTCTCCGATTCTTCTTGTAACGTATCGGGAGATTTTAATAACTAAGTTCTCTGAAGAGAGCACGGCTCGAAGAAGATAAAGACTGTTTCTTACTGTAATTTACTGCTAAAATGTTACAGGTAATGCTCAGCCTCGTAGTTTGAATCAGAATAAACATGGAAGAAATTATCGGGGTTGAAATACCTCGATTCTACGAACATCATCATTATTAAATGTTGAAGAGGCTGCATTATTTTTGCACAATATTTGAAAATAAAGTAAATCTTTTAGCTGTGGTAATGTTTAAACGAATAAACAAGATATTTGAAGATGAAGCCATATTTTTATCTTAAACCGCGTATTTTCAGATCTGATGTTATCATGATCTGCCAAGTTAACTAAAGTGGAAATTGAACTATGCATCTTTACACTAAAATATGCATATGAGTAAAAATTAAAGGTTTAAGATTTACAATTAAATGCTTAGGCAAGACATGACTTCATCTTTTATAACGAAGAGTGAATGGAAACAATTTATGAACATTGCAAAAAGTTTCTCAGGATTCATTACTAAGCTAAATCTAAAAATGATTAAAAAAATTTAAAAAGAGCAAGTCACCAATTATTTGGCAAAGTAGAAAACACATCAAACTTTATCCCAACGGAAAAATAATAATAAAAAAAAATAATAATAGTATCGCCAAGTATACATTCCTAAATGGCGAAATAATGTCGGGTCGTACATGGAGTACAATCCCAAGTACATCACTGAGTACGTCGTAATTTTGGTTTATTACAATTACAATTACCAATTAATTCACATTCGCTTATTATCGTTAATTATAGTTTTAGTAAAGTACATTAATTACATTATATTAAAGTATTAGAGTTAATTACAATTAAACAGTTAACTATAGCTTCTTTTGTTTTTACAGTGTTTCATATTTATAACAATTAAGATGCTAGGAATATAATGTTATAATGTTTCAGACCAACAAAGACCCTAGGATCCACTCATGGCTGGTCTACTTAACTGTGTTCGTAATTGTGTATGTCCTCCGTGGTGGCGGAGGGGACCTACAATTTTACGTGGGTTCCGAACCACAAGAACATAAGAAATTTATGTAACAACTTCCTGTACATTGGCAACGACCAATTTAACAAAACTAATTAATTATCGATTTAAAACTAAAGATAGTATCTCTGGATCCAGAGGATCAAGTCATAATAGACTACTATCCACAAATATGTTACACTATATCTATTTATAACCGACATGCAAATATATCAGATCCAAAGAATCCAGTCAATTTCATTACGGTATCCATCAATACTAGTACCTTGTCACGAAAAATAAGTCACGGTCCATATCGATTGTGGACGAAGTCAAAATTTACAACCATATACATTACAACATATACACTTAGGAGGAAAAATGTAGGTGTGGCTGTAAAGACTGTACAGTAATGTAGAAATGTGTGCACCCATCTTGGGTCTCCCATTTAAAGGTGTTTGTTGGGCAAGTGAAGATCATGAGTTTTTCAATACCTCACAGTACTATGGGGGGCACCGCTCGGCAGAGGAATCTCTTTAAATCGGGTGTGTAAGGACAGAGAGTATCCCCTAACCCAAGACGCTGCCTCCCTATATCCCACAACACTTGTGTTGAGCTGGGGGATCTATCACCACAAAGCCTTAATTTTACTACCTTAAACTATACCCAATCTATCAACATATGCGTCTAATCGATTTTTAAACATGTTTATAGACGTGCTACTAATTACTTCTACTGGCAAACTATTCCAGCTATTTACTATTCTATGCGTAAAAAAGTTTTTCACAACTGCTGTCTCGAACCTTCTACTTGTCAACTTACACCCGTTATTTCTAGTCCTATTATATTGAGATATTTCGAAAAAGCTATCTCTATCTACGTTATCGAACCCATTCATAATTTTGAAAACCTGGATTAGATCACCCCTTAACCTCCTAGTCTCGAGTGTTGTCAATTTTAACTCCTTAAGCCTATCCTCGTACGACTTTGACCTAAGCGACGGAATCATCTTAGTTGCTCGTCTTTGAACTCTTTCGATTTTGTCTATATCTTTGCGCATATGCGGATTCCAAAATTGGACCGCGTACTCCAAATGGGGTCTAACTAATGATTTATAAAGAGGAACTATAATATCGCGCGATTTGTACTCAAAATTTCGAGCTATAAAACCTAACACTTTGTTCGCCTTATTGACCGCTGCTGTACTTTGTTTCGCTACTTTTAAATCACAGTGACTATAACTCCTAAATCTTTTTCCTGCTCTACGCTTGTTAAATCTTTCCCTGACATACTATACGCAAAATTACCGTTACGCGAACCTATATGCAAAATTTTGCACTTATCCACGTTAAATCTCATTTGCCATGTGACTGACCAATCAACGATTTTATTCAGATCTTCCTGAATTTTACCTCTATCTTCGTCATTAATCGCCCTACCACCCAGCTTCGTGTCATCCGCAAACTTTGAAACTGTACTGACTAGGCCGACATCTAAATCGTTAATATATAAGAAAAAGCAAGGGGCCCAATACAGAACCCTGAGGAACGCCACTCGCTACATTAGCCCAACACGACTCCGCTCCATCAACGACCACCCTCTGTTTCCTACCTCGCAACCACTCTTCTAGCCAATTTATTACTACACCCCTGATTCCATGAGCCTTAGTTTTTTCAATGAGTCTTTTGTGCGGCACGGTGTCAAACGCTTTTTGAAAATCTAAATACACTACATCAACCGCCCGATGTCTATCGTAAACGTCAACCACGCTTTGGAAAAATTCTAAAAGATTAGTTAAGCAAGATTTGTTTCGCCTAAATCCGTGCTGCGTATTTCTAACTAGCTTATGGAATTCTAAGTGTTCGACTATACGATCCCTAATTATTGATTCCAGTAGCTTACCTACAACAGACGTTAAACTGATTGGCCTATAATTTCCCGCCGCACCTTTATCGCCTTTCTTAAAGATAGGTGTTACGTTTGCTAACTTGAAATTATCTGGTACGCACCCCTCAGAAATAGACGCATTAAAAATCTTTGTTAGCGGCACAACAATGCTATCTTTTAATTCTTTTAGTTGTATGGGATATATGGAATCCGGACCCGGTGATTTACGCGTTTTCATTTTATCAATATAGCGCATTACCTCCCCTTCACTAACGACAATATTATCCAAAATATTACCATTATCAAAAGGTATTATGTCTATGACCGTAGGGATATTCGTTACATCTTCTATAGTAAAAACTGACGTAAAAAATTCGTTTAGCAAGGTAGCCATTTCCTTGTTTTCAGAAACTAGATCTCCGTTTACATTTTTCAATGGACCCAAGACACTTTTTACTGGATTTCTATTATTGACGTATTGAAAGAATCGCTTGGGGTTTTCTTTACCGTCACGAGCTATGGAGATTTCAAATTCGCGCTTGGACTTTTTTATTACACTTTTCGCTTCACGCCTCAGAGATATGTAGTTGTTTCGTAACAACAAATTGTCTTTATCGCACTTATGTTGCCTATAAGCCCTATCTCTACTCTTTATAATGTCTCCTACTCTAGAAGTAAACCACAAGGGCTTGTTGTTTACTTTCGCACGCTTAATTTTGTACGGTACACATTCCTCATTTATAGTCCTAAATACTGTTTCGAACGATTCCCACATTAGTTTTGCGTTGGAGTTCCCCATCACGTTTTCCCAATTGACGTGTGACAATTTATCTCGAAATTTACAAAAGTCTGCGTGCTGGAAGTTAGGAATTTTAGTCGAGTTAGTTGGTTTCGAGTGACTTACTGAGAGGACAAACTCTACCATATTGTGATCGCTATTGCTTAACGGTTCTATTACTTGAAGATCAGTAATTAGCCTATCATCCGTAGTTATTACTAAATCTAAAATACTGTCCAACCTCGTAGGTTCCCCAACCTTTTGATAAGAAAGCTATCCTCGAGAAAATTAACTAAACGATTACCTTCCGCGTCTCCCTGCATTGTATCGTAATTCACGTTGGCGCAATTAAAGTCACCCATAACTAAAGCCTGCTCACTACCGATTATTCTCTTTAGTTCACGATATAACGCTTCGTCCGTATCAGCTGTTTGATTAGGGGGCCTATATATAACCGCAACAAGAAGTTTGAAAGTCGTTAATTTAAGTTCTGCTATAGTCGAATCTATCGGTTCTGGAATTGAGTGCTTTACTTCTATAACGTTCGCAATATTATCTTTGATATACAACATAACACCGCCTCCTCGCCTACCTATTCTGTTTTTAACAAAAAGTCTATAACCTTTAATTTGATACTCCCCTACAAAGTCACGTGTTTCAGTGCTAAGCCACGATTCGTTTATCGCAATTAAATCATAGTCTTTACAAGCAATTAAAGAAAAAAATTCATTTATTTTATTTCGTAGGCTACGAGCATTTAAGGATAGAACCTTCAAATTGTTTGTAATTACGACACCTTCGCGAGCGCAGGGGAAATTTGTAGAATTTACGCTGGGACCGTTCGAGTTACGGCAGCCTGAAAAGAAGAGACAGTATTATGAAATAGTCTTCCTAAACGCGCAGCTCCTACGTCATTAAGATGAAGTCCATCTTCGAGGAACAAGTCCCTCCTGCCGTAGAAACTGTTCCAAAAATTCGCATAATGCACTCCTTCCTGTTGGCAAAGAGACTTTAGGTTATTGTTAATATAGGTCGCCTTGCTGTAGAAATCGTTACGTTGGATAATTCGAGGAAGTATACCTGTTAAAACAATCTTATTAGTTTTCTCCTTTAGTCGCTCTATTAAGTCCCTGTACCTAGCCAGCAGTTCTTCCGATCTAGAATTTAAAACGTTATTAGTACCGACATGAATAACATACGTTGTGTCCTCGGCGGTACCGTCTGTAAAATGGTCAACACTATTAGTTATATCCTCCACCCTTGCACCAGGGTAGCAGTAACGGCGCCTACGACGAGGGTTTCTCCCACAGAATTCCTCGAGCTGCCCTCGAACAATGGAATCGCCAACGAGTCGTATTTCCGGTTCATCAGCATCTTCGAAACCTAAAACAGAAAACTTATTGCTTGTTATTACTGGTAGACAAGTCTTTGCTTTTCGCAATGGGGCTCCATTTCGCACTCGAACGAAGGGTTGGGAACTAGGGGAAGAGAGGGCTATTAATACTATTTATATTATTAGTAGAAACTGAGGCAGGAGGGGTCGTAACTGGAGTCTCAAGGGAATCCAATTTTGCCGTCAGAAGCATCACGCTTTCTTGAAGCCTCACCCTGGCCTCCCTCTCACGGTCTAATTCGTTCCTCAGGACTTCCATGCTTGAGCACCACCTGCAAACTAACTGTTCATTATTATTAGCCATTGTAAACGCGTAAGCGGCAAATTTCCCTTCACAGCGACTGCAAGTACTTGACGGGGGTGCCATGCTTTTAATTAGTTAAAAAACAAAAAAAAAAAAACGAGCGTTTGGAAATTAATAAATTACAACGTAGGTCTACCGCGTGCTTATTGTGCCGTCACCTGCGAAAACCCGCAAAATTGTTCTTGAAACGCAGAAACAGGTTCTTGTAACACAATTTTATGCTAAATGAATATATAATTAAGCTACCGACGAAAGAAATGTTAAAGAAAAAGTATTAAATGAAACTTATCTGTCGCTGTTTACGACTTAATCCCTTTTTTCCCACGGTAGGTGACCCTTTTGGAGGTCAGGTAGTGTGTGAAGGAAAAATGAACCTTAAGAAACCACGTTTCTGATAGATTTGAAAAACAACAAAGGCAAACCAAGGGAATTTCAACCTTATGAAACCTCGTGTAGTAATAGATTCGGGAACAAACAAGGCAATAGCCTTGGTTTAGTCAAGTAATATAGTAATGAATAAATTCAATAAATGAAATATATTCGTTAATGAATGATTAGTAACACGAAGTAATTTAGTTAAGAATGCACCAAACACTTTTTTTTTTTAAAGACACTTGAACGAAAACCACTTATTCACTTGGTAACACTGGACACTCGATATATATATATATATATATATATATATAAAACACACAATGTTTTATAAATTCGAATCAGAGCGAGAGATTTTACGTTTTCAGATGTCAATTTGTGCTGTGATCATCGAATTGCGTACACTTGCATAAGCATTTTCGAGTTTATTGCGAGAGGTGAACGCACTTAAAAGAAAAAATAAAAAGAATATATGTAGACGTATTTACATGTACGTAAGCATGATCATCAGGGGACATGTACGAAGGCACAAAGTATTGTACACATATCGGTACGTAACACAATAGGTTGTGTGCGTAATATAGACACGAGTAAACGTGGACTGATAGGTTGATAGGGCATCAGTAGACAATAGATATGAGAATGAATAAGTAATAAAATTAATAAAGGATAACGGTCAAGATAAGATATGGACGTATGGATGAATATGGTCGAATAATAATATTTATACTACATAACACCAGACTGGACACAACATATAAATAATGACTTATAAAGAATGAAGTTTTTATTATTATTAAAGAATTTACCATACACTAAATGCGGAAGATGTCCACATACTAAACACGTGATTCAGTGTTCAAGGTATGGAAAACGTGAAGGGAATTAAGTTACTTTTATGACGTCATAGTTATTTACTTTGTACGTACGTATAAGTCATTATTGGGAGAAATTAAAGGAGACGAATTAGAGAGACACAGTTAAGGGACATTCGATTCTCACAGCGAACTTCTAATGGCACAAACATGAATACTGCTCAACCATAGAAATGGTAGGTCGCATGGTTGTGACACTGAAAAAAAAATGGAAAGCAAAAAATCGAAATTCTATCCAAACTCGCTCAGGCGATTTTGGCTTCTCATGTAAAAATGAACGTTCAAACATAAAAACCATACAAACATACGTAAGTACTGTATGAAGACAATGAATATAAGGCTCCATATAAGGATTATATAGCAGGGCTTCTCAAACTTTTTTCACTTGCGACCCCTTTGGATCAGACAAATTTTTTCGCGACCCTTCACTCAATGTCATAAAAGCAATAGGTACTAACACTGTATATTTATGAAAAAAATAATATTTTCAAATGTTTCTGCGACCCCCAATAATATTTACGCGACTCCCTGAGGGGTCGTGACCCCTAGTTTGAGAAGCGTGGTTATATAGGAATTATTCATTGTTCATTTTTACACACACACACATATATATATGGGATTGAAAAGAATGGTCCCCTGAGGTTTTTTCATGATACACACAGACCGTGCATGGAACAAGGAACTCTTCTGGGAAAATTAAAACCACTATAGTCCGAATAAGTAATGGTAAATGACAAACACTATAGTTTTTTCTTTTTCATGATGTTAGCCCGACGTGGGCAACGGGTCACTCGCAAAGAGGCCCCAAAAATATAGCTTCCCTCACCAGCTATCTGCAAAGCAGATAGGATCCAGCTTTGGGACAGGATCTAGGGGTTACAGCTACACCTAGCCTACTATATCCAGAACCTCAATATAAGTAAAAGACTCGTTGTATTCAATCCGACGTGAATACAACGAGTCTTTTACTTATATTGAGGTTCTGGATATAGTAGGCTAGGTGTAGCTGTAACCCCTAGATCCTGTCCCAAAGCTGGATCCTATCTGCTTTGCAGATAGCTGGTGAGGGAAGCTATATTTTTGGGGCCTCTTTGTGAGTGACCCGTTGCCCACGTCGGGCTAACATCATGAAAAAGAAAAAACTATAGTGTTTGTCATTTATCATTACTTATTCGGACTATAGTGGATTTAATTTTCCCAGAAGAGTCCTTGTTCCATGCACGGTGTGTGTGTATTATATATATATATATATATACAAAGGTGGGCAGGACCGAGTTCCAAAAGGACCGAATTCCAGGAACTCGGTCCTTTTTAAGGACCTTGAGCGGGAAAGTCGGTCCTTTTTCAGTGAGGACCGAAATGAGGAGCGACGGTCCATTTTTAAGCAATTCCGGACGGTCCGGTCCGGACGGTCTTTTTTAGTGATTTTAGTGTGTTTAGTGATTATTTGAAGTACTAAAGAAGATGGATCGTTTCCTCCAGAAGACTCAGAAAGAGACTGAGACTGAACTGAAACTTGTTTCAACACCTGGAGGAGACGAAGAATCTACTGATGTTAGTGCTTCAACTTCAAGTCAAGCAACTGGAGCTCCTAGCGGAAGAACTGAACCCGGCAATACTTGGCCGTACCTGGACAAATACTTTGAATACCTGGGCCCCAAGGGTGAGCAGAACCTGGAGTACAAGTGCTTGCTGTGCCTGCCGAACAAGAGCATCCTCTCGACAAGCAACAAGAGCCAAAACAACCTCAAGCGACATGTCTCCAGGCACCACCCTCACGTCCAGAACCAGTTCAACCAGTGCTCAAGCCGAAAAGGTCAGGGCTCAGTGACAGCCATTTTGAAATGCTAGTCTTCTTGAAGGGAAACTCAAGCATTTAACTTAACTTTTTTTCATCATTTATGTATTGTATTAATTATAATTTACGTTAATAAAATTAAAGATTTCCGGTATCTTTAATTTCATTTTTCATTTTAATCAAATTTTTCGCTTATATTATATATAAGGACCGAGGACCGAGTCGTTCCTAGGTCCTATCTTCAGAAAGGACCGGGACCGGGACCGTCGGTCCAGTTTGAGGCAAGGACCGGGACCGGGACCGTCGGTCCTTTTTGAGGCCCGGGTGCCCACCTTTGTATATATATATATATAACAATGTTTAAAAAGGTTAATTAATTTCGGCCGGTCACAACCAAGCCCTTTTCAAATCCATAAACTAGTTAAAATGTCTGAAAAAGTTATAAAACTTCCGTACCGCGGAAGAACTGAAGTTAAAATGACTGTTAAGGCATAATCACGGACAGAGAGATGGTGGCTGTCGTATGTCTGGCAGTTGGCAAAGGCAAAATATTGTCCAGATTTCAAACATTCGAGATGAGAAAATCTTTAAGTAAAAATCAATCCTGTACATCTGGCAGCCGGTCACGACCCGAAATTGCCCTAAAATAGTTTAAAATGTTAAAAATAAAGCTATCCATACTGTAGGACTGCTTAATATTTGAAATGGTGTTTTCTCCTAAAATATAAAATGCCACGTATATTTGTCTCTGTTCCTGGTCCCTGACCTTCATGATAGGTTTAGAATCCTGGAAGTTAAAAATATGATTATGATGTTCCCTATGCTAACCAAGCTACTCTAAGTATTACCCGATCTCAGGTCACTTTTGTGGGAATTAATCCTTCTCTGAAAATCAATTGCCTTTCTGATGTATTTTTGAGGGCAGCCTCCACATGGGATATATATATATATATATATATATATATATATATATATATATATATATATGTGTGTGTGTGTGTGTGTGTGTAAAAATGAACAATGAATAATTCCTGTATAATTCGTATATTTATGTAAATCCTCATGTTTGCCTAATCCGTGTATTTGTACGGGGCTCCAATAAACCTTAGCCCCCCCGCCCATGGCCTAAACCATTAGAGGTACAGTAAAACTAAACATACCTTACAAAAGAGAATTTAATCCTGCATTTAATGAGAAACAATTAAAACTTTGTGTTCCCGCCATTGGCTTCCAAGACAGCCTGAATTCGCTTTGAGTAGCTTGCCAAAAGTGACGTGAATAGATCTTGATCGTTACGCAAATTTGCTAAAACAGTTTCAATGTGTTGCGTCATTGTATCCTTCGAAAATCGATTTGCTGCAGGTTCTTGAAACAAGAGACATTCAACCTTGTCCTTTATAACTGATCCAATGTGTTCACAGACGTTCAGGTCAGGAGAATTTCCTGGCCATTCTTCATTTCCAAAGAAATCGATCTCATGGTTCCGCAATAACTGTTGAGTGGCTAATGCCTTAAAGCAGGGGGCCTTATCGTGCAGAAGTGTGACCTGATCGACATCCATAACATTGTTTGGGTTTCTTAGAAAAGGAATGACATGCTGGGATAGAATAATATCACGAAAATACTGTCCATCCCAACTCTGACCATTTGGTTTCAGCACCCACATGAGCTTCTTTGCAGTGAACAAAACAAACACACCAACACAGTCTGGACTTTTTAATAATTCGCGATAATGTTCATTGCCATCGATTTCATCTGGTGTTGTGGCCCACACACGATCATTTTGGTAGTTAGGCCGACGTGTTACATAAACAAAAAATTCATCGGAGACAGCTAAATGCATGAAATCATCCACATCCCAATCTTCAAGATAATGTCAAACCACATTCTGTCATCGATGTTAAGTTGAGTTTTTCTTGGCTTTGGAAGTTCATGCCAAGCAGGGGCGTCCGCAGGATTTTTCGCAAGGGGGGGGCAAAACTAACTTATTAGTTCTTAGTTCTTATTAGTTCTTTATTAGGTAGAAAAAAAAATGCACTGCGACCAAAAAAATGCACTGCGTCCGCGTCCGCAGGATTTTTCGCAAGGGGGGGCAAAACTAACTTATTAGTTCTTAGTTCTTATTAGTTCTTTATTAGGTAGAAAAAAAAATGCACTGCGACCAAAAAAATGCACTGCGGCATATTCTAAATGAGGCCTCACTAGGGACTTGTGAAGGGCCAATATAATATTCTTCGATTTAAATTCGAAATTACGCGCTATGAAGCCTAACATCCTATTAGCTTTTGCACAAGACTCCAGGCACTGGCTCCTAACTTTTAAATCCTTAGATCCGCGTACGCCTAAATCTACTTCCTCGTCAACGCTCGCTAACTCTCTATCATCCATCGTGTACGTGTAATTATTGTTACGAGAACCTACATGCAAAACTTTGCATTTGTCTACGTTAA
Organism: Bathynomus jamesi; assembly: GCA_023014485.1. Classification (NCBI taxonomy): domain Eukaryota; kingdom Metazoa; phylum Arthropoda; class Malacostraca; order Isopoda; family Cirolanidae; genus Bathynomus; species Bathynomus jamesi. The sequence continues at coordinate 493,517 of JAJOZX010000775.1, read as the reverse complement.
ATTGCATCTGCCACTTATCCGTCCACTCCATAATCCTATTTACATCGTCTTGGAGCCTATTTCTATCGTCCTCGTTAACAACCTTACCGCCTATTTTAGTATCGTCCGCGAATTTTGACACGTTACTAGTCAATCCTACATCTATGTCGTTAATGTAAATTACAAATAGCAACGGGCCTAACACTGAACCCTGTGGGACACCGCTACCTACATCCAACCACCCCGATTCACTACCATTAACTACGACCCTCTGCCTCCTAGCACGAAGCCATTCTTCTAACCAGTTAACTACCTGACCGCGTATACCGTGCGCTTTGACCTTCGCAATTAATCCCCTATGCGGAACTGTATCGAACGCCTTTTTAAAATCTAAATAAATAACGTCAGCCGCTCTATGCTTATCGTATTCGCGCACTATTTCGTTATAAAATTCTAACAAATTAGTTAAACAAGATCTATGGCGTCGAAACCCATGCTGACTACTATTAATCAAATCTCTACTTTCTAAGTGATCGATGATACGATCCCTAACTACGGATTCCAAAAGTTTACCTACAATTGACGTTAAGCTAATGGGCCTATAATTACTAGGTACCGTGCGGTCACCTTTTTTAAAAATGGGCGTGACGTTAGCTAATTTGAAGTCTTCAGGAATAATCCCCGTTTCGAGTGACTGATTAAAAATCTTCGTTAAGGGGCCTACAATAACGTCTTTCAAATCTTTCAAATGCCTGGGATAAAAAGCGTCAGGGCCTGGAGCCTTGCTAACTTTCAGCCGATCGATATAATGCGCAATCTCACCCTCGTAAACAGTTATTTCATCCAAAATAGTCTCGCTACTAAATGGAACGATATCGTCCACGTCGGGGACATTATTTACGTCTTCTACGGTAAAAACTGTCGCAAAAAAGTTATTGAAAATACCCGCCATCGCCTGAGCGTCAGAAGCCAAAGCGCCGTTAACATCCACTAGAGGGCCTATGTTATCTTTTATCGGCTTACGATTATTAACGTATTCAAAAAACTTTTTTGGATTATGTTTACTATCCGCAGCTATAAGTATCTCTAAATTACGCTTAGCATTCCTAACTGATCTTTTAACCTGACGTCTAAGCTCGATATATCTATTAAAGTTAGCTGCCGTGTCATTGCGCTTAAGTCTATACGCTCTATTACGCTCGTTTATGAACTCGCCTATTTCCCTAGTCCACCACTTGGGCCTACCATGATTTCTAGCGCGCTTGGGCCTACGAGGAATAAACTCCCTTTCAATATTCCTAAAACTTTCTTTAAACGCCACCCAATGCAAATTTGTGTCATTACCCATAAATAAGTTATCCCAGTCCACTACTCTCATCCTATCCGCAAAACTATCAAAATTAGTCCTACGAAAATCAGGGACTTCTATTACGTTACTATCCTTAGTGTTTTCTATCAATAACTTAAACCTAAGAATTTGATGATCACTACATCCTAAACTCTCGCCTACTTCTAAACCTTCGACTATATTCTCGCCGTTCGTCATCACCAAATCTAAAATATTATCACCGCGCGTTGGTTCGGTAACCATCTGTCGTAAAAAGTTATCTTCCATAAACTCAATCAATCTCAAACCCTCCTCATTACCAGTAAAAGTCTCATAATTAACATTAGGGCAGTTAAAGTTTCCGACAATTATACTATTCCGATTGTCAATAAAGTTACCAAGAAGTGAGTAAAATCTAGTATCTGTATCGAGGGGTTGAACGGGAGGTCTATAAACAACAACAAAATTAAAACTAATACTACGCACCCTAACTTCAACACATATCGCATTAATTGCTGCCGGAAAATCTATCTTAACCTCGATAGCCCTAAGGGAATTACAAACGTACAACAAAACGCCGCCACCAATCCTATGTAACCTATCATTAGTAAAAAGTTTAAAAACAGGTATATCAAGTTCCCCCAAAAAGTCCCGAGTCACGGAATTTAACCAAGTTTCAGTGATAGGAACTATATCGTAGTTGCCGGAATAAATTATCGCCTTAAATTATGATACTTAAGAACCGTGTTCTTATATAATTAATAATAAAATATTGAAACTTTTTATGGGTTCATTGTGTATAATATATATATATATATATATATATATATATATATATATATATATATATATATATATGCGCCTCGGTGGTGGTGTGGTTAGCATCGTTGACTACGAATCCATCAGCCCCAGGATCGAGACCCGGTGAGTGCAGCCGGCGCGCATCAAAACTCAGCTGTTCATCCTTCCACACAATAAAGAAAGTGGTTGGTAGATAAATGGGTACCCTGGGTGGCCTAGTGGTTAAGGCCTCTGGGCTGCTGGTGGGGCGTGGTTCGGATTTCACGTTAAACTGTAGGTCTAAGGTGGAATGAAAAGCTTGACCTTCGTCAGAATGAACAATTCGGATGGAAGCTAGATAACCAAAGGTGTATATATATTATATATATATATATATATACAGGGTGGGCCAAAAGTCAGGACACACTTGCAGTTTATATTATCTATTTATATTGTATTTAGTTCATTTAATAATTTTAATCATTTACTAATATATATTTTTTTTATTTCCAGGTCGCTCTTTATTATTATGAGGGAAGTTGATTAGAGAAAATTTAAAAACTATAAAACAAAAGAACTGTACCTTTCGCAATGAAAATGCTCAATGCGCAAGTGTGTCCCGACTTTTGGCCCATCCTCTATATATAATATATATATATATATATTTTAACATATAAGTTTCTCAGGGGACCATTCTGAGTTTGTATATATATATATATATATATATATATATATATGAAAATTATTTCACGAAAGTAACACGTGAAAAATATTTATGATGAATAAAACCACGAAGGAAAGGAAACACAAAATGGTGCTCGAGCGCTTTCGTCTAATGACATCCTCAGGAACACTGAAGTACATAAAAAGGTTAAGCCTATATATAGGTTACAGAAAGAAAAAAAGAAAAAATAAATAACATACATACACACACACACATATATATATATATAATATATATACATACATATCTATATATACAAATACATACATACATACATACATACATATATATACAATAAACAGAGAAGTAAAAATTAAAAATTAAAAATTAAAACCTTAAAGGATTACCAGTGAGGCGTACAGATTTGTAAGGAAAAATATCGATTTTTAGCACAAGATCAAATGGATTATAAAAATACAAATTTATACTGGAACTCTGCCCGGGTTTTAACACACTGCTGCCTATGGTCAGGTTTCGATATATATAAAAAAATAAAATGCAAATTAAAAGTTAATAAAGTAGAAGACAAGTTTACCAAAGATTTAATGTTTTACCCTTCTTATCTAAATCTGTTTTAAAGGAATTCAAAATAACAGGATCGAGTTGAAAAAGACCTTTGCTTATGTTGAAGTTATTTGAAAGTTGGATAATGGCAGACTCAAGAATATTTCTATTAACAATGTTGCTTGAATGGAATAAAACTGAAGCATTATTCCAATCAATACAGTGGGCTAACTCTGACAAATGGACAAAAAGGGCACTGGACAACTGTCCTGTTCTAACGGAATATTGATGCTGTTTTATACGTGTGTGCAAATCCTTTCCCGTCTGACCTATGTAAAAGGAATCACATTGTTTACAACCAATTTTATAGATAATGCCTGAATTATTGGTAGGGCTATTTTTTACTATGATATTTTTTTACCAGTCGTGTAAATAAACAATAAAAAAAAAAATATAAAAAAATACAATTATTAAAATTCTTAATGTTATTATTAATTAATAAATGAAATGAAAATGAAAATGTTTATTGGAAAACTATAGTCCATATGACAAGTATTATAAATACAATGACAGTTTACAAGGATAGAAATATATACAGTTGATTAGAAATAATGCAGTAATGTCGAAGTTAAGTGGAACTACAGACAGACGCTTTCGTACCAAGAATTCCATAGCTTAGAGCAGAGTTTTTCAAACTTTTTGAAGCCACAGAACCTTTATTTTAAAAAAAAAATTCATGGAACCTTGACCAACAGGTAAAATTTTAATGATATAAGGCAAATGGTAATAAAACAATTTATGCTCGCTGCAGTTTATTTATGTAATTTATGAAATTTACAGTTATATGAATTTCACAAAAAAAATATATATATAAAGTTTAGAAATTTAAAGAAAAAAAAGACATTTTACTTTTATTGACCTATTTATTTTAAATTCCCCTCCCCACATTACTGTCAGTATAAAAGAAACTGTAAGTATAAAAAATATCAGGTTTATTGTAAAATTAAAGTTTTCAATGCCAAATAATTAAAAGTGAGGAATTTTACAGTTATTGAGGAGTAATTTTAATAGTTAATCAAACAAATAAATGTTCAATGGAATCATTATTTGTACCCTACTACTGACGAACTTATATTTTCGTCAGCAAAGATCTTTATAAAACATCATCATATATTTGTATAAAATGCATTGTGAAAGCTGACACACATTTACACTGCATTTAATAACATTACTGTGATCATAACTTTCGTGAACTGAGAAAACTAAACCTGAAAACATAGAAAAACTCACCAAATCAATCAGACCAATGCTTGTGGTCATCAGCTGTGTTTTGTTTACAAAATGGGCTCCTGTTTCTTACTGTGGCTGTAAGAAGGCAACACTTATTCTGGATATCGCATGAAGTGATATCTAGTGAAAATGAAGCTAATGAACCGTCATAGAAGAAAAAGGAATCAAAAGGGTCTCTTACACCCTTACAGGAAATGAAGTGTGCAGTGAAAGAAAAGAATCAGACTATCGCATAGCCGAAATGATAATAATGGATGACTTGCCATTCAACCACGTTGAGGACTTAGGTTTCATGAGACTCATGGCTGAAACAGCTCCACAGTATGAAGTGAAACAGCGCCAGTTCTACACTGATCTTGTGTGGAGCGATATCTATGACTTTGTTTCAAAGAAAGTGTTCAAAATTCTTATGCCTCTAAAAGATTCGAAAGTATCATTGACAACGGATGCATGGTCAGACACGTCTGCTGGAGTGTCTTTACTCTAGTTGACATGCCATGCAGTGAATCAAGACTTCAAGAGAACAATTTGGTGCTCAGCGTAATGCCACTTGAAGATCGCCACACTGGAGAATACTTATGAGAAAAATTTGAGCAAATGCTTCAGAAGTGGGATATTGCCCATTCATCCATTCATTGTGTAATGCGCGACTCAGGAGCAAACATGATAAAAGCTTTGTTTCTCACTGGCGTCCATAATATCGATTACACTGTTCATAAACTGCAACTTGTAATCAAACGTGGATTATCCCCACAAAAATCTCTCAGTGACTTGTTAGCTAAACTTCGATCCATCGCTACTCATTTCAACCATTCTACGATGGCGCAGGATTAGTTAAAAAAAATTCAGAAACGCTTAGATCAACCTGAACTTACAGTCTTACAGTTATTCATGATGTCGCTACACGGTGGAACAGCACTTATCACATGATGCAGAGAACATTGAAGTTGAAGGAACCACTGAGTCTATATAGCACTGCTAACTCCAAAATGCAACAACTCACTAACGTTGACTTCACTCTCTTGTCAAACTGTGTGGCTGTGCTGGAACCATTCGATGATATCACAAAAAGATTTAGTTCCACCTCTTCCATATCTGAAGTTATTCCCCTCGTCATTTCCTTGAAAAATGTGCTGCAACCACGAAGTGGTGATTCTAAAACTGATCGTGGAATCAAAACAATGAAGGAGATGATGTGCACAGAGCTAGCAAGATTTGATGGCCTAGAAGCAAATGATATGTATTTTTTGGTTACCTATTTGGATCCAAGGTACAAAGCAAAATTTTTTCCGCTTCACATGTCACAAAAGGTGTTCAGGAAAAATTGGATATCTTTGTAATGAAATGGACAAGACTCAAACATCATCGGACTCGGAGACGGCCAGTGAACCACCGGCAAAGAAACCACTGATTGGTTTAGGCCAATCATCAGCTTCTACGAGTAAATCAATAATAATAATAATGGACTCAATGAGTGCTCTATTGGCTTCCAGTAGTGATGACGAGACCGAAACTGAGTCAAGCAGAGACTCACAAAAAATGATCGAGAAATATCACAAAGAGAAAGAAGATGATGCTTTGGTTTGGTGGAGGTCAAATCAAAAGAAATACAAAAATTTGAGCAAACTGGCTCGGACATACCTTGGATGTCCTACCTCAAGTGTTCCTAGTGAACAATTATTTAGTGGAGCAGGGATCATCTACAATGAAAAAAGGAATAGGCTGAAGGGGGACAAAGCTGAAAAACTTTTATTTTTGAAATAGTCTCCCAGCAATTCAATTTAAATATAAGGATTAAATAGTGTGTATATACATATATATGTTATAATTATATACACTACTTTCGAATGGGCGGTGGTTGGGAAAAGTGGTTGATGGGATGCAAAACGCGTTGGGTCCTCGTCCCGCATCCTGGAAACACACTTTTTACAGTTTAGATTATAGTCATTATATTGTAGACTGTGAAAAGTGTGGCTAAAACACGATATTTTATTGTGTTGTTTATTCTTAGGTAATATTATGATGTTATAGGATACATAACCGCAACCGCGCGGAGCTCTATTTGTAAGCTCCGAAACCGCAACCGCAGAGCTATGAAAAATGACGACCGTAAACTAGTGATTTCATGAAATCCCTGAAATGTTACTGAAATACTTAGGAATTTCACGAAATTCTCTATACATCATTAGTTATGTTGTTTCCTACCTATTGTCTACTGATACCTATCAACCTATCAGTCCATATTTTACGTCTCTATATTACGCACACAACCTATTGGATTATGTACATGTAAAATACGTCCACATATATTTTTTTTTTTATTTTTTTTTAAGTGCGTTCAACCCTCACAAGGCATTCATTAGGCTTACAGTAGTTAAATGCTCAAATTCGCGAATCAGCAGAACCGAACGTTTCTAAGATAAACATCCCCTTTCGCTCTGATCCAAATTTATAACATGTTAAACATATTATAACATATTATGTATATAAATCTATATCATGTGTGCCATGTACTTTGTATTATATTTCTAACATCTTAATTGTCTATTAATATGAAACACTGTAAAAACAAAACAAAGCTATAGTAACTGTTTAATTGTAATTAACTAATACTTTAATTAATAATAACTTGTAATGTACTTCAATGAAACTATAATTGAATGTAATGACTTTATATATAATGTAAGAATGTACTTTAATAGAACTGTAAGGGACACTCATAAGCGAATGGGAAGTAATCCATAATCGAAATCATAATTGTAATAAACCCAAACAAAAATGTACTCAGTCGTGAAATGATATCGCCTTCAGAAATGAAGACGTGGCAAAAAAAAAAAGATGTTTTTATTTTTATTTATTTTTTTTTTATTTTTATTTGGAAACTTTCAAACACCTGATCGTGTTTAAAAAGGGGGGAAACTTAACCTCCAACTGCCATCCCCCAACATTCAAGCATATTTTATACATGTATTTGTAAAATGAAGGACACTTCATTACGAGACTCTGCCTTGGTCACTGCTAAGAGACTCCCCTGGTTAGCAGCCTCGCTGCGGGGAGGGGGGCAGAGGCCCCTTGCCTCCTTAATATTTTTAGATTCCGGCCTTAGCTATGGTCGAAAGAGGTCGAACCTCTACCCCTGTAAATTCAGAGCAGTACCTGTATATTTTTAAGAAGTAAATTTACAGTAAAAGAAACTTTTTATTTTCCCCCTCGAGTTGGGCTATCGTCAGAGGAACTTAGTAAAGTCGATATGTTATAAAGTATCAGAGAAAGAATTAGAAAATTATAGAAGAAAAGTAACAGAAGAAATATCCGTTGCTTGCCTCCGTAACTAGAACCCCCGTCGATCCGAACCGAATCAGGGCCATAGACGGAGGGGTTAACAGACTGGCGACCCTTTACCAGGATAAGAAGAAGATTTATAAAAGAAGATTTATAAAAGAAGATTTATAAGAGAAGATTTATCAGGATAAAACCATTTGACCGGCGTGTCACGACTTCTAGTTCGTAACATCCACCCTTGACCGGTGTGTCACGACTCCAAGTTCTCCACGCCTAGTTTTCATCCAAGAAGAAGTAGCCAGCAAGACGTCTTCAGGACACGTCTCTGAGGATTTTGCCAGTAGAACTTTTGTTAAGTACATTTTGTTTTTTTAAGTAATTTATAAACACTTGAAAAGTCAGTATTATTAACAGTTAATAATGAGTATCAAGTCAGAATTTACACAAAACACAGTGAACATTTCAGACACCAGTGATACATTTTTTTAGTGAAACAGTAATTGTAACAGAGTTAAATGTAAGAGAAGTTAAATGTAAGAGAGCGTTAATTTCAAAGAGAGTTAATTTCAAAGAGAGTTAATTTCAAAGAGAGTTAATTTCAGAGAGAGTTAATTTCAGAGAGAGTTAATTTCAGAGAGAGTTAATTTCAGAGAGAGTTAATTTCAGAGAGAGTTAATTTCAGAGAGAGTTAATTTCAGAGAGAGGTAATTTCAGAGAGAGTTAATTTCAGAGAGAGTTAATTTCAGAGAGAGTTAATTTCAGAGTTATTTTCACTATTATATTCAGTATAGAATAATTTTATTTATGTACCAAACATAATAGTACCGTACCTTCAAGTACGTTCGAGTGAAATGTTGTTCACATTTTTTATTTTTGTTTACAATTTTTTCAATTTATTGAATTGAATTGACTTGCAAATTAAGAGAGAGAGTGTTTATAGAGAGTTTATAGATTTAGAGAGATATTTGAAGTCAGTTTTAGTTGCAAAGAAGTTGCAAAGAAGTTTTGAAGTCAGTTTAGTTGCAAAGAAGTTGCAAGTCAGTTTTGAAGTCAGTTTTAGTTGCAAAGAAGTTGCAAAGAAGTTTTGAAGTCAGTTTTAGTTGCAAAGAAGTTGCAAGTCAGTTTGAAGTCAGTTTTGAAGTCAGTTTTAGTTGCAAAGAAGTTGCAAGTCAGTTTTGAAGTCAGTTTTAGTTGCAAAGAAGTTGCAAGTCAGTTTTGAAGTCAGTTTTCGTTGCAAATAAGTTGCAAGTCAGTTTTGAAGTCAGTTTTGAAGTCAGTTTTAGTTACAAAGAAGTTGCAAGTCAGTTTTGAAGTCAGTTTTAGTTGCAAATAAGTTGCAAAGAAGTTTTGAAGTCAGTTTTAGTTGCAAAGAAGTTGCAAGTCAGTTTTGAAGTCAGTTTTCGTTGCAAAGAAGTTGCAAGTCAGTTTTGAAGTCAGTTTTAGTTGCAAAAAAGTTGCAAGTCAGTTTTGAAGTCAGTTTTGAAGTCAGTTTTAGTTGCAAAGAAGTTGCAAGTCAGTTTTGAAGTCAGTTTTAGTTGCAAAGAAGTTGCAAGTCAGTTTTGAAGTCAGTTTTGAAGTCAGTTTTCGTTGCAAAGAAGTTGCAAGTCAGTTTTGAAGTCAGTTTTAGTTGCAAAGAAGTTGCAAGTCAGTTTTGAAGTCAGTTTTAGTTGCAAAAAAGTTGCAAGTCAGTTTTGAAGTAAGTTTTAGTTGCAAATAAGTTGCAAGTCAGTTTCGTTGCAAATAAGTTGCAAGTCAGTTTTCGTTGCAAATAAGTTGCAAGTCAGTTTTCGTTGCAAATAAGTTGCAAGTCAGTTTTCGTTGCAAATAAGTTGCAAGTCAGTTTTCGTTGCAAATAAGTTGCAAGTCAGTTTTCGTTGCAAATAAGTTGCAAGTCAGTTTTCGTTGCAAATAAGTTGCAAATAAGTTTTGAAGTCAGAAGGTTGCGCCAAGATGGACAACCCCCAGAGATTTATAGAAATACTTGACAAGAGGTCAAGTCAGAAGGTTGCGCCAAGATGGACAACCGCCCCCAGAGATTTATAGAAATACTTGACAAGAGATCAAGTCAGAAGGTTGCGCCAAGATGGACAACCGCCCCAGAGATTTATAGAAATACTTGACAAGAGGTCAAGTCAGAAGGTTGCGCCAAGATGGACAACCGCCCCAGAGATTTATAGAAATACTTGACAAGAGGTCAAGTCAGAAGGTTGCGCCAAGATGGACAACCGCCCCCAGAGATTTATAGAAATACTTGACAAGAGGTCAAGTCAGAAGGTTGCGCCAAAAGGGACAACCGCCCCAGAGATTTATAGAAATACTTGGTAAGAGGTCAAGTCAATAGGTTGCATCCAAGAGGGACAACCGCCCCAGAGATTACAGAAGTCAGTTTTGAAGAAGCCAGTTTTGAAGAAGCCAGTTTTGAAGAAGCCAGTTTTGAAGAAGCCAGTTTTGAAGAAGCCAGTTTTGAAGCAGTTAGTTTTGAAGCAGTTAGTTTTGAAGCAGTTAGTTTTGAAGCAGTTAGTTTTGAAGCAGTTAGTTTTGAAGAAGTTAGTTTTAAGTCCCAAGTCATTTCAATGCAGTCAATTGAATTCAACTTTTTCTTTGTAAGTTAAGAGAATTTAATTTAAGAAATGTAATTTAAGAATTTAATTCAACCTTTTTTTGTGTTGTAAAGAGAATTTAATTCAACCTGAATTGACCGGGTTGCGTCTTTAGTTAACCTTTCTTTGTTTTGTTGTAAGAGGGAAATGGACCGATTTGTCTTTTCTTTTCATGCCATTGTTGCGTATAAAAATATATAGGTAAAATGACATATTTATTGTTGGCAACCAAAACCGTTTTTACAAATGTTGGTAACGAGTTTTATAATTATTGCGATTATATGATGACAGAAATAGTGTAATAATTAATCGATCATGTACCTAATTTATCTTGCTCTGTATGGTCGGGAAATTTACCCGTAGGACCGCACATACCCTAAATTTCAGTTGTATTTATTCTTTTTTTTCATTTAATTTTAATAAAACTTCTACACAATAAAACATATGTATTTATCATATGCAAACAAGTTTTCAGATTAAAATATCAAATAATTCAGTCTATCAACATTTAACGAAAGAGTATAATTTTTCTACTTAACATGCAAAAATTATTAAACCTTTTTAATATTTTTTTTTGTATATAAAAATAATTTTTAATGTAAAATTTACCAGAAATTATTAAAAGAAAAGATTGTTCGAAATGCTTTCCTTCCATTTCAATAACTTTTTTTATTCTTGGCCGAAACTCATCTAAGGTTCGATTTACTTTTATTTTTAAGAATATTATAAAATTATGTTTAGCTCATTAAAATGCATGAATTGGTTTCTATTGTTAATTTGTATTCTTAATTTTCTTAATTCAATTATCGTACCGATACTTCTGGTTAATGTTAATGGTTATATAGTTCATATATAGCTAGGAATGTTACTAGTCGAATTTAATTCCATCTTCAAAATTCAATTTTTAAACCGTGAGATTTACTTTCATCAATTGTAAGTCCTCTAAGTACATTTCTTTTTATACCTTAATACGTGTAACTGATTTAATTAAATACTTAAATACTACCTTGAACTTAAAGGATTTTATGATAATAATAATAACAACAATAATTGACTCAAAAGATTTTATAACCCTAAACCCATCTTAAATTATTATACATTATTTTTAAACTTTGTAAATTCAAAAACCTCCCAAATCCCTACACATACACACGCATGTATGCGCACTATATATATATATATATATATATATATATATATATATGTTAAACACAGACCGTGCATGGCACAAGGAACTCTTCTGGGAAAATTAAATCCACTATAGTCCGAATAAGTAATGATAAATGACAAATACCATAGTTTTTTTCCTTTTTCATGATTTTAGCCCGACGTGGGCAACGGGTCTCTCGCAAAGAGATCCCATAAATATAGCTTCCCTCACCAGCTATCTGCAAAGCAGACAGGATCCAGCTTTGGGACGTGGATCTAGGGTTTAAAGCAAACCTAGATCCCTACACTCAGAACCTCTATATAAGTAAAAGACTCGTTGCATTCACGTCGTGTTGAATAAATCAAAGAAAAAGGGGGTAACTATTGTATTTTTAGCCAAAAAAACCAAAACTTAAACCTCAACCGGGACATTGAGCGTCCACTTTTCAAGGCACGAAACACGTCCGTTTAGTATACACAAACTCAGAATGGTTCCCTGAGAACAATATATGTTAAACACAGACCGTGCATGGCACAAGGAACTCTTCTGGGAAAATTAAATCCACTATAGTCCGAATAAGTAATGATAAATGACAAATACCATAGTTTTTTTCCTTTTTCATGATTTTAGCCCGACGTGGGCAACGGGTCTCTCGCAAAGAGATCCCATAAATATAGCTTCCCTCACCAGCTATCTGCAAAGCAGACAGGATCCAGCTTTGGGACGTGGATCTAGGGTTTAAAGCAAACCTAGATCCCTACACTCAGAACCTCTATATAAGTAAAAGACTCGTTGCATTCACGTCGTGTTGAATAAATCAAAGAAAAAGGGGGTAACTATTGTATTTTTAGCCAAAAAAACCAAAACTTAAACCTCAACCGGACATTGAGCGTCCACTTTTCAAGGCACGAAACACGTCCGTTTAGTATACACAAACTCAGAATGGTTCCCTGAGAACAATATATGTTAAACACAGACCGTGCATGGCACAAGGAACTCTTCTGGGAAAATTAAATCCACTATAGTCCGAATAAGTAATGATAAATGACAAATACCATAGTTTTTTTCCTTTTTCATGATTTTAGCCCGACGTGGGCAACGGGTCTCTCGCAAAGAGATCCCATAAATATAGCTTCCCTCACCAGCTAGAGAGACCCGTTGCCCACGTCGGGCTAAAATCATGAAAAAGGAAAAAAACTATGGTATTTGTCATTTATCATTACTTATTCGGACTATAGTGGATTTAATTTTCCCAGAAGAGTTCCTTGTGCCATGCACGGTCTGTGTTTAACATATATTGTTCTCAGGGAACCATTCTGAGTTTGTGTATACTAAACGGACGTGTTTCGTGCCTTGAAAAGTGGACGCTCAATGTCCCGGTTGAGGTTTAAGTTTTGTTTTTTTTGGCTAAAAATACAATAGTTACCCCCTTTTTCTTTGATTTATTCAACACGACGTGAATGCAACGAGTCTTTTACTTATATAGAGGTTCTGAGTGTAGGGATCTAGGTTTGCTTTAAACCCTAGATCCACGTCCCAAAGCTGGATCCTGTCTGCTTTGCAGATAGCTGGTGAGGGAAGCTATATTTATGGGATCTCTTTGCGAGAGACCCGTTGCCCACGTCGGGCTAAAATCATGAAAAAGGAAAAAAACTATGGTATTTGTCATTTATCATTACTTATTCGGACTATAGTGGATTTAATTTTCCCAGAAGAGTTCCTTGTGCCATGCACGGTCTGTGTTTAACATATATTGTTCTCAGGGAACCATTCTGAGTTTGTGTATACTAAACGGACGTGTTTCGTGCCTTGAAAAGTGGACGCTCAATGTCCCGGTTGAGGTTTAAGTTTTGTTTTTTTTTGGCTAAAAATACAATAGTTACCCCCTTTTTCTTTGATTTATTCAACACGACGTGAATGCAACGAGTCTTTTACTTATATAGAGGTTCTGAGTGTAGGGATCTAGGTTTGCTTTAAACCCTAGATCCACGTCCCAAAGCTGGATCCTGTCTGCTTTGCAGATAGCTGGTGAGGGAAGCTATATTTATGGGATCTCTTTGCGAGAGACCCGTTGCCCACGTCGGGCTAAAATCATGAAAAAGAAAAAAAACTATGGTATTTGTCATTTATCATTACTTATTCGGACTATAGTGGATTTAATTTTCCCAGAAGAGTTCCTTGTGCCATGCACGGTCTGTGTTTAACATATATTGTTCTCAGGGAACCATTCTGAGTTTGTGTATACTAAACGGACGTGTTTCGTGCCTTGAAAAGTGGACGCTCAATGTCCCGGTTGAGGTTTAAGTTTTGGTTTTTTTGGCTAAAAATACAATAGTTACCCCTTTTTCTTTGATTTATTCAACACGACGTGAATGCAACGAGTCTTTTACTTATATAGAGGTTCTGAGTGTAGGGATCTAGGTTTGCTTTAAACCCTAGAACCACGTCCAAAGCTGGATCCTGTCTGCTTTGCAGATAGCTGGTGAGGGAAGCTATATTTATGGGATCTCTTTGCGAGAGACCCGTTGCCCACGTCGGGCTAAAATCATGAAAAAGGAAAAAAAACTATGGTATTTGTCATTTATCATTACTTATTCGGACTATAGTGGATTTAATTTTCCCAGAAGAGTTCCTTGTGCCATGCACGGTCTGTGTTTAACATATATTGTTCTCAGGGAACCATTCTGAGTTTGTGTATACTAAACGGACGTGTTTCGTGCCTTGAAAAGTGGACGCTCAATGTCCCGGTTGAGGTTTAAGTTTTGGTTTTTTTGGCTAAAAATACAATAGTTACCCCCTTTTCTTTGATTTATTCAACACGACGTGAATGCAACGAGTCTTTTACTTATATAGAGGTTCTGAGTGTAGGGATCTAGGTTTGCTTTAAACCCTAGATCCACGTCCCAAAGCTGGATCCTGTCTGCTTTGCAGATAGCTGGTGAGGGAAGCTATATTTATGGGATCTCTTTGCGAGAGACCCGTTGCCCACGTCGGGCTAAAATCATGAAAAAGGAAAAAAAACTATGGTATTTGTCATTTATCATTACTTATTCGGACTATAGTGGATTTAATTTTCCCAGAAGAGTTCCTTGTGCCATGCACGGTCTGTGTTTAACATATATTGTTCTCAGGGAACCATTCTGAGTTTGTGTATACTAAACGGACGTGTTTCGTGCCTTGAAAAGTGGACGCTCAATGTCCCGGTTGAGGTTTAAGTTTTGGTTTTTTGGCTAAAAATACAATAGTTACCCCCTTTTTCTTTGATTTATTCAACACGACGTGAATGCAACGAGTCTTTTACTTATATAGAGGTTCTGAGTGTAGGGATCTAGGTTTGCTTTAAACCCTAGAACCACGTCCCAAAGCTGGATCCTGTCTGCTTTGCAGATAGCTGGTGAGGGAAGCTATATTTATGGGATCTCTTTGCGAGAGACCCGTTGCCCACGTCGGGCTAAAATCATGAAAAAGGAAAAAAACTATGGTATTTGTCATTATCATTACTTATTCGGACTATAGTGGATTTAATTTTCCCAGAAGAGTTCCTTGTGCCATGCACGGTCTGTGTTTAACATATATTGTTCTCAGGGAACCATTCTGAGTTTGTGTATACTAAACGGACGTGTTTCGTGCCTTGAAAAGTGGACGCTCAATGTCCCGGTTGAGTTTAAGTTTTGGTTTTTTTGGCTAAAAATACAATAGTTACCCCCTTTTTCTTTGATTTATTCAACACGACGTGAATGCAACGAGTCTTTTACTTATATAGAGGTTCTGAGTGTAGGGATCTAGGTTTGCTTTAAACCCTAGATCCACGTCCCAAAGCTGGATCCTGTCTGCTTTGCAGATAGCTGGTGAGGGAAGCTATATTTATGGGATCTCTTTGCGAGAGACCCGTTGCCCACGTCGGGCTAAAATCATGAAAAAAAAAAAAAAAAAAAAAAAAAAAAACTATGGTATTTGTCATTTATCATTACTTATTCGGACTATAGTGGATTTAATTTTCCCAGAAGAGTTCTTTGTGCCATGCACGGTCTGTGTTTAACATATATTGTTCTCAGGGAACCATTCTGAGTTTGTGTATACTAAACGGACGTGTTTCGTGCCTTGAAAAGTGGACGCTCAATGTCCCGGTTGAGGTTTAAGTTTTGGTTTTTTTTGGCTAAAAATACAATAGTTACCCCCTTTTTCTTTGATTTATTCAACACGACGTGAATGCAACGAGTCTTTTACTTATATAGAGGTTCTGAGTGTAGGGATCTAGGTTTGCTTTAAACCCTAGATCCACGTCCCAAAGCTGGATCCTGTCTGCTTTGCAGATAGCTGGTGAGGGAAGCTATATTTATGGGATCTCTTTGCGAGAGACCCGTTGCCCACGTCGGGCTAAATCATGAAAAAGGAAAAAAAACTATGGTATTTGTCATTTATCATTACTTATTCGGACTATAGTGGATTTAATTTTCCCAGAAGAGTTCCTTGTGCCATGCACGGTCTGTGTTTAACATATATTGTTCTCAGGGAACCATTCTGAGTTTGTGTATATATATATATATATATATACAAACCTTATGCTAAAATCATTGGATGTCACAATAAACTATTTCATAGCGTGAAAGTGCTAACTATGCTATTTATATAGTCCTACGCATTTTTGCTTACTATATATAAATTTTTGCTCAGGCGTTTATTCAGTTAATTTAAAAATCCTCAGCTAATATGTCCCTCAAATTTATAAGATACACACGTTGTATCTAATACACACACATACACACTAGACCACAGGTCTATACATCATCCATTACGTAATTCGATTTTTTACCTACAATAGTCAATAAAAATTAGTTATAGACTGCACGATCAGGGTAACTTTGGAAAATAATTTATATTTTTCCCTTTTACCTACTATTCATTATGTATGTAATTTTCTCCACAGAATTTTTTTTTTAAATTAACAATATCATTCTTTGTCTAACTTAATTGTTTGTCCAAATTAATGTATTAATCCTTTTATTCTGTTTACATAAATTAAAGTATTAATCTTTGAATTTTTTTATATTTTATAAGCAAGTGTCATTTAAAGATTTGATTACTCTCTATTGTACGCAACCACCGAACTCACTTGTTCTGTATAAAAATTTGTAATGTAAAGAAAAATTCGTCATCTAACTTGTAGTAGTTAGGATGTTATTTTCTCATTTGTATTGTATTAATGGTACCCTATTAGATTATTGTATAAATATCATTTTTTAAAAGGGGAGAGCAATGTAAAAATGAAATGAATAATCAATATTCATTTTTACATAAGAACCAAAATCGCTTAACGCGAGTTTGGATAATAATTTTACTTGTAGCTTCCTATTTTTGTCCGTGTCACAACCCTACGATCTACCATACCTATGGTTTAGTCGTATCCATTTTCATTTGTTATAGAAGTCATTAATTAATTATGATTGTCTTGCATCTCACCCTCGACCCTAGATTATACATACACATTGCATATAAGAGGATTGGAACCCGTAGTTGTGCTTCTTAGTCCTTGATACCTATTCTGTCTTTAATTCGTTTCTTTTAGGTCCTCCCAAATAATGACTTACAGTTATACTGTACGTATGACATAATGTGAATAACTATGACGTCATAAAGTAACTTAATTCTCTTCACGTTTTCCATACCTTGAACACTGAATCACGTGTTTAGTATTTGGACATCTTCCGTATTGAATGTATGGTAAATTCCTTAATAATAATAATAATAATAATAATAATAATAATAAAAGAAAAAGAAACTTCATTCTCTATACATCATTAGTTATGTTGTTTCCTACCTATTGTCTACTGATACCTATCAACCTATCAGTCCATATTTTACGCGTCTCTATATTACGCACACAACCTATTGGATTATGTACATGTAAAATACGTCCACATATATTTTTTTAATTATTTTTTTTAAGTGCGTTTTCAACCCTCACAAGGCATTCATTAGGATTACAGTAGTTAAATGCTCAAATTCGCGAATCAGCAGAACCGAACGTTTCTAAGATAAACATCCCCTTTCGCTCTGATCCAAATTTATAACATGTTAAACATATTATAACATATTATGTATATAAATCTATATCATGTGTGCCATGTACTTTGTATTATATTTCTAACATCTTAATTGTCTATTAATATGAAACACTGTAAAAACAAAACAAAGCTATAGTAACTGTTTAATTGTAATTAACTAATACGTTAATTAATAATAACTTGTAATGTACTTCAATGAAACTATAATTGAATGTAATGACTTTATATATAATGTAAGAATGTACTTTAATAGAACTGTAAGGGACAATCATAAGCGAATGGGAAGTAATCCATAATCGAAATCATAATTGTAATAAACCCAAACAAAAATGTACTCAGTCGTGAAATGATATCGCCTTCAGAAATGAAGACGTGGCAAAAAAAATAAGATGTTTTTATTTTTATTTTTTATTTTTTTATTTTTTTTTGGAAACTTTCAAACACCTGATCGTGTTTAAAAAGGGGGGAAACTTAACCTCCAACTGCCATCCCCCAACATTCAGGCATATTTTATACATGTATTTGTAAAATGAAGGACACTTCATTACGAGACTCTGCCTTGGTCACTGCTAAGAGACTCCCCTGGTTAGCAGCCTCGCTGCGGGGAGGGGGGCAGAGGCCCCTTGCCTCCTTAATATTTTTAGATTCCGGCCTGAGCTATGGTCGAAAGAGGTCGAACCTCTACCCTTGTAAATTCAGAGCAGTACCTGTATATTTTTAAGAAGTAAATTTACAGTAAGAGAAACTTTTTATTTTCCCCTCGAGTTGGGCTATCGTCAGAGGAACTTAGTAAAGTCGATAAGTTTATAAAGTATC
>JAJOZX010000775.1:330000-472500 GCA_023014485.1 Bathynomus jamesi | reverse complement strand
CAACGGGGGTTCTAGTTAGGAGGCAGCAACGGATATTTCTTCTATAACATTCTAATTCTTTTCCGCCGGTCAAATGGTGGGTCGCCACTCTGTTAAACTCTTGGCTACAGACTCGCCAGACTGTTATGCTTCTTAAAATATTCTTCTAATCTTGGTAGTAGGGTCGCCAAATGTTAATTCTTCTCTTTTTATAATACTCTGATACTTTCTCTGATACTAAAATTATCGACTTTTCTTTTATAACTTATCGACTTAACTAAGTTCTGAAGAGACCACGGCTCGAAGGAAAAGATAAAAACTTCTTTTACTCTAGTTTACTTCTCAAAATGTACAGGTAGTGCTCTGAATTTACAGGGGTAGAGGTTCGACCTCTTTCGACCATGGCTCAGGCCGGAATCTAAAAATTAAGGAGGCAAGGGGCCTCTGCCCCTCCCCGCAGCGAAGCTGCTAACAAGGGAGTCTCGTAGCAGTGACCAAAGCAGAGCCGTAATGAAGTGCTATAATGAAGTGCCCTTCATTTTACAAATACATGTATAATATAAACCTAAATGTTGGGGGAAGGCAGTTGAAGGTTAAGTTTCCCCCCCTTTTAAACACGTGATCAGATGTTTGAAAGATTCCAAATAAAAATTTAAAAAATAAAAATAAAAACTAATCGTATATTTTTTGCCGAGTCTTCATTTGTGAAGACGATATCATTTCGTAATAGTACATAGGTACAATTTAAGTACACCACTGAGCACATTTTCGTTTTGGTCTATTACAATTATGATTGCGATTATGGATTACTTCACATTCACTTATTGTTGTTTTAATTACACTTCTGTTAAAGTACATTCTTACATTATATATTAAATCATTACATTTAATTACAGTTTCAATGAAGTACATTACGTTGTTTACCATTCTTACAGTGTTTTTAT
Source organism: Bathynomus jamesi (assembly GCA_023014485.1). Lineage (NCBI taxonomy): Eukaryota > Metazoa > Arthropoda > Malacostraca > Isopoda > Cirolanidae > Bathynomus > Bathynomus jamesi. The sequence continues at coordinate 471,577 of JAJOZX010000775.1, read as the reverse complement.
ATATTTAATATGGTTATAATATATGGTTATAATATATGGTTATAATATATGGTTTATTATATGGTTATTATATTGGTTATTAGTACAACACAAGTACATGAGCACATACGAGATAATTTACATACGACATAATATGTTATAATAATATGTTATAACGTTATAAATTTGAAATCAGAGGGACAAGAGGTTTCACGTTTTCAGATGTTTGATTTATGCTGATTTGCGAATTGCGTACACTTGCATAAGCATTTATGAATATCTTGCGAGGGGTGAACGCACTTGAAAAAAATAATAAAAAAACAATACGAGAACGTATTTGAGCGTTTTCGAACGAATGCAAAAAGTTTTGCATTTCACGAGCAAAATGAATATTTAATAAAATTGACATACGATAATGGTCAAGATAAGATATGGACGTATGGGGGCGGGGGATATGGTCGAATAATAGTTATATTTATACTACATAACATATAAATAATGACTTCTATAGAGTGTACAGTTTTTATTATGATGATAAAGAATTTTCATACATTGCATACTAGAGATATAATGAAGGGAAATTAATGACGGGAAAATGTGACGTCATAGTTATTGAATTTGTACGTATAGTACAAATCATTATTAGGAAGATTTACAAGAACGAATTAGAGACAAAGAGTGGGTATTAATGACTAAGAAGTACAACTACGGGTTCCAATCCTGTTATATGCAATGTGTATGCATAATCTAGGGTCGAGGGTGAGATGCAAGACAATCATAATTAATTATAATAACTTCTATAACAAATGGAAAATGGATACGACTAAACCATAGATATGGTAGATCGTAGGGTTGTGACACGAACAAAAATAGGAAGCTACAAGTAAAATTATTATCCAAACTCGCGTTAAGCGATTTTGTTCTTTTGTAAAAATGAATATTGATTATTCATTGTTCATTTTTACATATATGTGTGTATATATATATATGTATATATATATATATATTATATATATATATTATATATATATATATATAATGTTATAATGTTATAATGTTTCAGACCAACAAAGACCCTAGGATCCACTCATGGCTGGTCTACCTAACTGTGTTCGTGTATTGTGTATGTCCTCCGTGGTGGCGGAGGGGACCTACAATTTTACGTGGGTTCCGAACCACAAGAACATAAGAAATTTATGTAAAAACTGCCGGTAAATTGGCAACGACCAATGTTTACGAAACTAAATATTTATCAATTTAAAACTAATTAATTATCGATTTAAAATTAAAGATAGAATCTCTGATCCAGAGGATCAAGTCATAATAGACTACTATCCACAAATATGTTACACTCTATATCTATTTATAAGGGACATGCAAATATATCGGATCCAAAGAATCCAGTCAATTTCATTACGGTATCCATCAAGTCACGGTCCATATCGATAGCGGACCAAGTCAAAATTTACAATCATATACATTACAATATATACACTTACGAGAAAAAGAGTAGGTGTGGCTGTAAAGACTGTACAGTAATGTAGAAATGTGTGTGCACCCATTTTGGGTCTCCCATTTAAAGGTGTTTGTGGGGCAAGTGAAGATCATAAGTTTTTCAATACCTCACAGTACTATGGGGGCACCGCTCGGCAGAGGAATCTCTTTAAATGGGGTGTGTAAGGACAGAGAGTATCCCCTAACCCAAGACGCTGCCTCCCTATATCCCACAACACTTGTGTTGAGCTGTGGGATCTATCCCCAGAAAGCCTTAATTTTACTACCTTAAACTATACCCTTTCTATCAACATATGCGTCTAATCGATTTTTAAACATGTTTATAGACGTGCTACTAATTACTTCTACCGGCAAACTATTCCAGCTATTTACTATTCTATGCGTAAAAAAGTTTTTCGCAACTGCTGTCTCGAACCTTCTACTTGTCAACTTACACCCTGTTTTTAATCGCTTATTACTCAGTCATTATTGCAGCTTCACAAATGAAATAAAAAGCTTTCGAAAAAGAATATTTATTTAAAAGTTTTATTTAATTTTTTCGATATCCTGGATACGAAATCATTACTTATAAAAAAATGACAGTTTTATCCACCACAATCATGGGTTATTTGTCGGACATGCAACGTGTTTTCATCGCAGAAGAGATGATCAAACATGGCTCGGTAGTTGCCACCCAACGGTCTTTCAGACGACAATACGGTCAGCAAAGGACCATAGATCCTAAAACGATTCGCAGGATTTTCGCAAAATGGAAACATCACGGCTCAATCAAGAACATGCATAAAGGCAACTCTGGGCGCAGCAAAGGTGTGCGAACCGCTGAAAACATTGATTCAGTCGCAAATCAGCTTGAAACGGACAACAAGAAATCTGTGAGACGACTATCAGCTGTGACAGGAATCAAACGGGAGAGCATTCGGAAAATAATCACGTTGGATTTGAGAATGAAGTCATTCAAAATTATGTGTTTGCAACAGCTTAGCGAACAAGACTACCAGCGTCGTTTGATGTTTTGTGAACGCATTGAAACAATAATTGAACAAAACCAGATAAGATTAAGTGACATAATATTCAGTGATGAATGCCACAGCTATCTCAATGGGTTCATCAACAGACAGAATTACCGGTGTTGGTCACAAAACAAGCCAAATATACACTTGGAGAAACCTCTGCATTCACCAAAAGTTACTGTCTGGTGTGGTTTGAGTAGCAGCAAGGTTTATGGTCCTTACTTTTTTGAGGACCCAGAGACAAGGAGACCGCTTTCAGTAACTTCAGAAAGATAAGTTATGTAGAAATGCTGAACACTGTTTTTGAACAAGAAAACTACAGTAACAAGTGGTTTCAGCAAGACGGAGCAACAGCCCACACAACTAGGCAATCACTGGAATGTTTAACAAGATTTTTTGAACAAAGATTCATTTCTCATCGCTCGCAGTTTCCCTGGCCCGCAAGATCTCCCGATCTATCACCTTTGGACTTTTGGACTTTTTTCTCTGGGGATTTGTCAAGGACAAAGTATTCAGGCAAGAGCCATCCTCTATCGAAGAATTAAAGGAAGCGGTGGTAGAGAGTGTACAGTCCATTGAATGCAGCGTTTTGGAAAATGTAATAAATAACTTCCTTTCCCGTTGTGTGAAATGTAAGAATGTCCAGGGACGTCACTTTGAACACATGTAGAATAAATTAAAACTTTAAAATGTTCTCTTTCGAATGCTTTTTATTTCATTTGTGAAGCTGCAATAATGACTGAGTAATAAGCGATTAAAAACAGGGACAATTTTTGTGGTCACACGGTTTGTTTCGTTCTCTCTCTCTTATCTTGCGCGGTATATTCTCCTATACAAGCGTCGTTCTTTACGTTAATTATACTGCGTGTTTGCAGTTTAAATGTATATAATGAACGGCATGCGGGAGGTGCCCCCTTGATGCATTGGTTTCTGCGCGTATGTAGAAGAATTACGGCATTTGATTGAGTGAGGCCCATGGTGTAATGGTATAATACGTTATTTAGGGACATAATAATTATATATGTGGCAACTTTGTAGTTTTGTGACCACCTATTTTTGAACAGCAACGCCCCGTCCCCCTTGACCTGACCCTTGATTGGCCGGCTGACCCAAGTTGACGACTGACGTAGGAAATTGGTAACCATTGTTGCATGATCCTGTTGCTTGGTTCAGGGATAAAAGGGGAGGTTGGTTTCAACTTTTTTTTCCGCGAGGGTGTGTGTGCGCGAATCATATATATAATTATATATATATATAATATATATATATATATATATTTAGTGGAGCAGGGATCATCTACGATGAAAAAATGAATAGGCTTGTACCCTGTGGTGAATGGACGTGCTGTCTTGCTCTCTCTTTTTAACACCCAAATTAGAAGGGAATAATCTACTCGGCGGTTTATTCTGTTTACATCCGAAAGTGTATAAAGTATCAGTGAATCCGTGCATATAAATTATAAAGTGAAATTCATTAAAATTAAGAAAGTGCAATACAGTTTACATAATTTATCACCAGTTTTAACGTATATATTGAAAACGAAATACGGTTGGCATTCGAGAAAGTTTGAAACAAGGTAGGGAAAAGGCCATAAAACGCAAAGGTCAGAAAACCCTCGAAATGCCCTCGACTATCGAAAGGAAAGAAATAGAAATAAAACTAAATAAATAAAGAATTTGTGTGGGTATTTCTTTTTACGCTAATTAAGGAACAGCATGGCTATGGGTCCAAATTCTCACTTAATCAGTAATTCGTGCAATCTGGTAACAACGGAAAACTTGGCGATTAGATGTGATTTCTGTCAACGACTGAATGACTTTGTCTGCATGAATTGGAATGATAGGGAAATAACTCTTGTCTCGAACGCGAAACACGTCGTGGGGATCAAATTTATATGTGGCACATGTACACAGACCGTAAATTCTTTCGCGGTCTTTAAAGAAATGGAGATAGCAGACTCGAAAGTTACAAAAAAGAATGAAATAATGGGGACACATGGGTCCGGAATGGTCCCAACAAAAAATCGGGTGGATGAGAGAGAAGACGAAATAACGAACAACAATTTAATAACGAATAACAATATAAACAATATAATACGGAAGGAAGACATAGATGAAAGAAAATAAATAAGTAAAAGTTGCGAAGTAGTCAAACGGTCCAACGAGCGAAATGATAAAAAGATAACTAAAAACGTAGAAAATAAACAGCCAAAGAAAAATAATGATAATGCCAAAATTAAGAACTTTCAAAATAATAAGAAAAGAAGTAGAAGCGTAAAAAATATCGAATGTAAATACTACGCGAAAGGGAACTGCAGATATTGGGATGGGCAATGCATATATGCACATCCTACATTATGCAACACGCATTACACAAGTGGATACTGCAAATTGGATAAGAAATGCAAGTTCCACCATCTTACGGTCTGCAACACTTATGCAAGATATGGGAGTTGCAAATACGGAAAAAAATGCCCGTACCACCACCCTCAAGGAACGCAACGAGTGAACAGAAAAAACGAACATCAAAGAAGAGTGCCAATTTTTTAGACGCAGCCAACACATTTCAGCTGCTAAATACTATCCAGCAATTACAAAATCAGCTGACAAATATAGGAATCCGAGAGCCGGAGAGAAGGTACGAACAAAGGCACTTCATGCGTTATCGGGACAACAGATACCGACAAAGATAAAAAGAGGTAAATTCTCGGAGGACCACAAGGCAACGAAACCGGCATCCCAATTGAAAAACAAATCGGAACCACCTGTATGCGTAAACGAAAGAGAAAAAATAAAAATAATCCTAGCCAACATTCAGGGCCTTAAATCAAACCATTCCACGAACGAAGTTTTATACCTGAAAGGACTCATGCAAGAAGCCGGAGCAGACTTTGCATGCCTCGCGGAAACTCATCTAAAGGACTGCCAGGCGAACTGTGAAAATTGTGAGTCCTGTATTGACAAAAAAGAAATACAAATTGACAACTATAACATCCTCCGAGCCGACAGAACAGTGAGACGTAAATGAGGATGTGCTATTTACACACGCGAAAGGCACATAGCAGAAATGGCTATAAGTACCTCAAACAGCTATGTAGAATGTGTAGCAGCAAAAATTGAAAAATTAAATATGGTACTAATTGTAATGTATATACCCCCAAACACGCCAACCTCAAAATTTTCAGATTCCATTACAGAGGTAAGAAACTTGATAAAAGATCTACACTCTCCAACCCCAAATATTTTTCTCTGTGGTGATTTTAATTTCCCATTCATGAAATATAAAATGATAGGAAAAATATATGTATACACCAGGACAAGGGGGGCACACGGGAAGACCAGGAGCAGGTAAAAATGCTACTAGCTCTAGCTGATGAATTTATGTTAACGCAAGAAATAACAGAAAACACAAGAAAAAACAACTGCCTAGATTTGGTATTCACAAACAACAGTAATCTAATTGATAATATAGAAATATCCCCAACTATGATATCGGACCACAACATCATTGAAATAACAACTAATATAAAGGCAACAGGAAAGGAAAGAACACGCACAACAGAAAGAAGCAAATTCGAAATTTTTAATTTTCACTCCAAAGCTATGAACTGGGAAGATGTGACATCCAGCATGGAAGTAATAGATTGGAAAACCATTTTCGAGGCTAAGACAACGGAGGAGATGCTAATGACGTTAGAGGAGAAGACGTTAGAAATTGTGGAAAAACATGTCCCAAAGATACAACAAAGAGGAAAGAGAAGCAGGTTCGAAAGACAAAAGAGGGCATTGTTTCGAAAGAGAAAAAGAGTGACTGCAAAATTAAGTAATTGTAAAGATACCAACATCAGAAAAATATTAAATGATAACCTGCAAAGTATCGATGTCGTCATACAGGAACTAATCGAGAAGCGTACATAAAAAGAAGACGACGACGCTATAGAAGCGATAAAGGCTAACTCAAAGTACTTCTATAATTTCACAAAAAGAAAGTCGAAAAACCATGCGACTATCGGACCTTTAAAAAATGAGAACAGTGCTTTATCTGATGATCTAACAGAAGTACCTGAAATATTAAGAGCTCAGTACGAATCATCTTTCAGTATCCCAAAAACTGACAAACTGATATGCGATAGAAACGCATTCTTTGAAGAAGAACCACAAGGGGAAAGTATAACGGATTTCGACTTTACGACGGATGATATTACACGAGCCATAGGGAAACTAAAAACACACCCAGCGGCAAGACCGGATAAATGGAATGCCACACTGATCAAAAACTGCAAGAATGCAATCACTGTGCCCCTATACTGGATATTAGGGTGTCAATTTTGTCAACTTTTTTCAAATCAATTTTGGTAGTGAAAATATAGTCTTTTCATGTCAAAACTTGAAATTGGCCAACCAAAATGAAATAAAATAACCCTTACCTACATCAATTTTACCTTAAAGTTTCAGAAATTGACTCTTTTACTAAATAATAAGACATAAATTGATTAACTATTCATCTGTCACAGAATTATCCCACTGATCGCATATGGAGTGTTTTCAAGGTCATATAGTTGTTGTACAATGTACAAGTCACAACATGAATAGAACTGTCCCTCACTCTCAGTCCTCAGTTGCCTCTCAGATGTCATAGACGGTGGTTTGCTGTTATTGCTCTTGTACCTACTTTATAGTTATTCTACTAGACGAATACTACAGTTTAACTGTAAGTATGGATTATTGATTATTACAATTATTTATTATTATCATATTCTTCTCTCTACTTATGTTGTAATCCCATGAAATATTTTTTTATTGAATTTTAGAACGTCGAATGACTAAACTTTGAAACATCGTAATTGATATAAAATACTTAAATGTTTTTCTTTCTTTTCAGATATTCCGAAGATGCCAAAATTGAAGACAAGAGGTCAGTCGTCATGCCACTTGAGCCTGTTAGTCGGTACAGGCAAGGAGCTTCCCGTATCAGAACTACCAACAGTGCGAGACATGCTGAGACTAGGGTTACTCCTTCGTGAACAAAATACAAAGGATAGAAGGAACTACACAGAGAAAGAGCTCATAAGGGACATGATTCCCCCTCTTCTGCATCAGTGAAAAAAAGCTAATGTGTTATTCAAACCACCTGTACTCAATCAGTATAGAACTATTGAGCTAAATTTTACAAAGCTGTGACACAAAGCAGTTGAGACATCACTTGGTAACGGAAAACTAGTAAAGAAAAATAAATTTCTGCACACACACTTGATACTCTTCTTGACATTTTTAACTGCCAGTGTCCCATAGAGTTGTGTTCTGAAGCCAATTGTTCTCCCTCATGCAGAAGAGAACCTCACCCTCACATTGATTGTCGCTGTCCTCGTGAGAAGAAGATCCCTGTTTTGGAGCTGGCTTTCATAAAGGCGCAGAGAACAAAGGCAGGAGGCCAAGGAAGTATGCAGATTGGTTCAGCAGATTATTCAGAAACCAAAAAACAGATTGTTATTGCTAAGAAAAAAGAGAAAATCCGAGAGAGGGAAGAAAGGAAGAAAAAGAAGAGTGAAGAAGCCACCCAAAGAGATGAAGAGCTCTATCAAGAGGTTTCTCACTTCTTTGAAAGCTCTTCAGATGAACAGAAAGCAGCAACATCAGATGATAGCTCCAAAATGCCATCTGAACCTTCGCCGAAGAGAATGAAATACAACACTAAAGACATCTCAAACATTGCCCTTGCCAGTATTCGCCACCATACGGGGCTACGAGAGACTGCAGAGATTGCCACTGCCGCTTGGATAGATGCAGGCCTCATCAGCCGAGAGGATACATCCTTAGTGATAGATCATAGATAAGAAGAGCACAAGAAAAAATAATGAAGGAAATATCTGATCAGCATGAAAAAGATTTGAAGGAGGAAGGTCTCTCTTGCCTTTTGTTTGATGGAAGAAGAGATGACACAAAAGTTCTCCTAGAGGTAGAGGGAATGGACAGAAAGTTTCCCGGTCTCATCAAAGAAGAACACTACTCTGTGTGTTCCGAATCTGGTGGCCGCTATTTGTTTCACTTTGTTCCTGAAGCAGAAGTAGAAGGCAAGAAACATGCAGAGCAATTGCTGATCAAATAATATGTTGGCTTCAAGAAAGAAGACTTGACAGTTCACTGCAGGCCGTTGGTGGAGACTCAACTGCGGTGAACACTGGATGGCAGGGCGGTGTTATGACGCATTTAGAGAAAAAACTTGGAAGAAGGCTTGTTTGGATTGTATGTGATTTGCACACAGGGGAACTACCTTTTCGTCGTCTCATCCAGGAACTTGATGGTCCTACAAAGAGCAACAACAAGTGGTCAGGCCCCCTTGGCAACATGCTAGATGAAGCAACGGAATTAGAAATAAATACAAAATTTCCAAAGGTCGAAGTAGGCCCTCCCCTTCCAGTGTTGTCTGAAGAAGTTATCAAAGACCTCAGCACGGATCAATCTTACGCTTATCGTATTGTTCAAGCAATCAGATCAGGAGAGTTGCCTCAAAATCTGGCTCTCTTGGAGATTGGACCCGTAAGTCACGTCGTTGGTTAACTACAGCGATTCGTTTCTGCAGGATTTGGGTTTCCAAACATGCACTGAAGGGCAAAATGCTACAGAATTTGATGTTGATTGTTGAATTTATTATAGGGTTTTATCTTCCTCACTGGTTCAATGTAAAACTTAATCCAGTGTGGATGGAGGGGCCCAACCACATCTTGTTTCAATTACAGCTACTGAGAACCCAAAGGAAAGTAGTGGTGGCCATCGTGTTACCTGCGGTGAGAAGGTCTGCTTGGTATGCTAGGCCAGAGGCAGTTTTGCAAGCAATACTCTGCAGCCAATGTACCAAAGAGCGAACTGAGGCTGTGGAAATCATTCTAAAGCTTAGAGGAACATCACTAGATGATGACCAGCTGGAAGACTGCTCTGTTCAGACAAGGAAGGTACCTCCGATAAACGTCAATGCCACGAAATTGTCAGAATTAGTTAACTTGAGTTCGGAAGTTTTGGAGCCACCACTGACAACATGTATAACAAACAAAGATTTAACACAACTTAAAGAGGCCCCAATGCAAGTGCCAAAGTGGCCTTCTCACACTCAGAGTGTGGAGAGATGTGTGAAAATGGTCACAGAAGCAGCTAGTCAAGTTTACAGTCACAAGAGGCGAGAAGGCTACATCAAAGCGCAAGTAGCAAGCCGAATGCTGATATCAAGGAACCGCAGCAAAAAGGACATGACTGCATTGGTTACTTTCAAATAAAGACTCTGAATGATATCTTATTGCCACTTTAAATGTTGATAGGATGTTTGCGCACATTTGTTATTTTGTTACGAATTTATGGAAAAATGGAATTTTTTAATTAAAATTGATGTAGGTAGGAGTTATTTTTTATTGTTTTTGAAGCAAGCATATTATTTTGTATGCCAAATGATTACATTAAATTGCTACCAAATCACATGATTTTCAATTTAGTCATTTCACCCCCAAAATTGACACACCCTACTGGATATAGAGACGATCATTAGACACGGGAGAAATACCGGGCGTCCTAGAGTGCAAACATAGTCCAACTATATAAAGGAGGAGATCGATCTGAGGCCAAAAACTATATGCCAGTGTTGCTTACATCTCATCTCACTAAAATATTTGAAAGAATAGTTAGACAGAAAATCTATGACTTTTTGGAAACTCAGAAAAAATTCAATGATAACCAACACGGGTTTCGGTCAGGCAGATCATGCCTATCACAACTAATGGAATACTACAACAACATTATTGATACACTTGAAAGTAATGAAAACTATGATGTACTATACACAGACTTTGCTAAAGCGTTCGACAAGTGTGACCATGGAATCATAATACATAAACTGAAATATATGGGAATAACAGGAAAAGTAGCGAAATGGATATATAATTTCCTTAGTGAGCGGCGGCAAGTCGTTAAGTACAAAGAGTATCTTCATCAGAATCAGAGGTCCTCAGCTCAGTACCACAAGGAACAGTATTAGCTCCACTACTCTTCATAATCATGCTAACTGACGTAGATGAGGACGTTACCAGAGACAGCAGAGTAACATCCTTTGCGGATGACACAAAGATCAGTAGAAAAATAAGAAACCCAGAAGATATAGGATCTCTACAAACCGACATAAACAGAATCTACAAATGGACGGAAGACAACAATATGAAGTTTAACACCGAGAAATTTCAGCTATTACAGTATGGAAAAAGAGAAGACCTAAAATCCATGGAATATTATACCCCAAATGGACAGGAAATTCAGAGAAATTCCAGAGCAAAAGATTTAGGGGTTGTAATGACAGATGATGCGAAATTTGAAACACAAAATAAGATAGCAGTAAACAGAGCAAAGAGAATAACGGGACAGATATTGAGAACCTTTAAACGAAGGGATAGGAATGTAATGATTCCTCTACTGAAAACCCTGATCATACCCAAATTGGAATGCTGCTCGGTCCTAACATCCCTATATAAAGAAGAAGACATTAGACAGCTGGAAGGGATCCAGAGAAGCTTCACAGCCACGATATCAATGGATGCAAAGAACTAAATTACTGGGAAAGCTTACGCGAACTAGACCAATATTCACTGGAAAGGAGAAGAGAGAGATACACCATTATTTACACTTGGGAAATAATGGAAAAACTAGTCCCTAATCTTACTCTGAACCCTATAACTCCCCAAACAACGGTGGAAGGTAGAAACGGTAGACTGTGTCGTATTCCCAAATTGAAGGCGAGACAGGGAACATCCTTAACCCTGAAAGACAATAGTTTTGTAGTGAGAGGACCAAAACTGTTTAATCAGTTGCCCAAAGACCTAAGAAACACGAAGGGAGTTGCAGTGGAAATCTTCAAAAGAAGATTAGACGCCTGGCTCAGAACAATCCCCGATGAGCCGGGCGTACCTGGCTATGTGAGGTGGAGAGCATAAGAAACCAACTCACTACTTCACCAGGCCAACTCGAGAGGAGGGGCGACAAGCTTGACCTTCGCGGAATGAGGAATCATCGCGCGAAACCTTTGACGAAAGTAACACGTGAAAAATATTTATGATGAATAAAACCACGAAGGAAAGGAAACACAGAGTGGTGCTCAAGCGCTTTCGTCTAATGGGTATCCCAGTGTTCCTGAGGATGTCATTAGACGAAAGCGCTTGAGCACCACTCTGTTTCCTTTCCTTCGTGGTTTTATTCATCATTTTATTTATATATATATATATATATATATATATATATATATATATATATATATATATATATTCAGTATGCACGTTAAAAAGAATACATGATAAATAAAATGAAAAATATAATGACCTCCTTTGTTGTATGTATACAGTATGTGGGTACTGGGAGATGGATAATGAATTAGAAACATCTCTCTCCGACATCATATCGTAGAAATAAATGAAATTTGTGAAGTATACGAGAAAATGTTTACAATTTTGGAGAAGTGCCTCCCTAAAACACTATATAAAAAAAGAATCTGATCATGAATTTCCATCCTATTAACACTGGTCGACAAAATCGAACTTTTTTCTCTCATCAAACATGTATACACACTGATGTATACGCTGATTCCAAATCTGTTTTCGGTTTTCTTCTAGCACATCTAGTTGTCGAAATATGACTGGTGTTAATTTCAGCACACTTTATCTTAAAAGTACAACTTTATTCATGAAAAGAAATGTACACCAACCTAAAAACGTTGCGAGTACGATTTTCTTTTGTGAACCTTGTCCGGATCGTCGCGGTACAACATCCAGCAGTAATTTGCCAACATACTTTCGTTCCAGAAACCTTGGTAGCGATTTTCCATTGACTGGATGTCTTGATGGAAGCGTTCCCCCTGTTGGTCACTCACCGCGCCAAGGTTTTCGGGAAAGAAATCTAGATGCGAATGTAAAAAATGTATTTTCAAGAACATGCGACAGCCCATTTCTTGATATGCATCGAGCAGTTTCTGAACTCCATCTTTGTATGCGGGAGACTTGTGGTTACCCAAGAAGTTTCACAAATCCATTTGAAAGCCTGCCACGCTTTTAGTTCTAAGCAGTGTTGGGCACTAAAGCGTTAATCCGATAACAGTTAATTAACGAAGTTAACTTTTTTAACGGACTATTAATGAAGTTAATTTCCATTTATCGTTATCGGACCAGTTAACTTCCGATAACTCGATATTTAGTCCGTTAAAGTCCGTTAACACGTTAACTGCGAGGAGTCATTCACGGAAGATCACCGCTCCGCGAATGAATTCAAATCGTCATAACTTCAGTCTGCCAATTCCGTCCTCTGCCGCAGTGGAACGGCTCTTCTCTCTCGGCAAGGACATCATGAGGCCCAAGAGGTCAAGACTGGCAGTTGGGCCTAACTTTGAGAAGTTGGTCTTTCTGAAGGGCAACCAGCACATTGTGTCAGTCTTTAATAAATGTGCCTAAAATTTAATTTTACCTTTCGGTTCCCGCCATAATAATTCTCTGGTAAATTAAAATTTAGTTAATGGTTAGTGGTTACAAGGGTTTCAAAACATGTAATCAGTACATTTTTTATTAAAAATAAAAAAAAGTTATTAAGCAAAAAAGTTGCAAAACTTGATAAAAATAGTTAAATACCTATTTATTGTTGGATTTTGCATAAATAAACATTTTCTATGGGTTTTAAAGCTTTTTTCCTTGATTTTTTTAAATGTTAGTAAAGAAATAGTTATCGTTAACGGATTATCGTTAACTTCCGTTAACTTTGTAGTAAAATTATCGGATTATCGTTAACGGATTATCGTTAACTTCCGTTAACTTTGTAGTAAAATTATCGGATTATCGTTATCGGAGTTAAAAATTGGGGTTAACGGATTATCGTTATCGAAGTTAACTTTTTGGTTAACGGTGCCCATCACTGGTTCTAAGGCATTGAGGCTTTCTTCAAAGCCTTCATCCTGCAGAACCTCCCTGATTTGGGACTCCACAAAGATTCCCTCCTTCAAGTTTGCGGCACTGATGTTTGCAAATTCTCAACAAGGTATCGAAACCCTCTCGAATTCGCCTTACCCATCGTTTCACAAAATTTTTCATTAAGCCGAGCTTAATGTGGAGAGGTGGCAGGAAAATCTCCTTTGGATCAACTAAAGGAACACATTGGACACTGCCCGTTCCTGGCTCGTACGTGCTTCTTTGATGCCAGTCACGTCTGATGTAATGATCCGCGGTAGCACGGCTGTCCCATAGGCACAGGAAACAACAGTATTTTGTGAACCCTCCTTGCATGCCCATTAACATATCAATGACTTTGAGATCACCAAAGATATTCCCAGTGGTGGGCACCGTTAACCAAAAAGTTAACTTCGTTAACCGCTAATCCGTTAACCAAAAAGTTAACTTCGTTAACCGTTAATCCGTTAATTCGTTAAACATGTAACGGAAGTTACCGATAAACCGTTAACGTTAACTTTTATTATAAAAAAAAATGAAAAACACAATACTGTATATATATAATTTAATTTTCCCTCTTCTTCTCGTTCTCCATTTTGTCCATGAGATGCATGTTGCCCTTCATGAAAATTAGCATATCAAAGTTTTCATCAGACAGGGATGATCTCTTGGCCCTCAGGATGTCCTTGCCCATAGAGAACAAACGCTCCACTGCAGCACTGGAGGGGATGGCAGAGATACTAAAGAGTAAACAGCCTCTGGCGCCACACGCTCACATTTACTTCTCAACGCCATCTATTATCTCATAAAGAAACTAATTCACATTGGGACTTGAAAGTACCGGCAGGATCAACCGGGTAGAAAAATAATTATGGAGATTTTAAAGATGTGGTACCTAGAAGTACCGCCAGGACATAAAGGGTTAAGGTGAAAACGCTCCCATTGTAAGACATTAATTGACTTAATTTATGTCATCAAAGTGACATGAGAATTGAAATCTTACCTGATCAGTTTTATGGTTCTTGAAATGTATCAAGGAGACTACTAATAAGGTACTCACAGACATATTATAAATATACATGACTTACTTGACAACGATTATTTTTAAATATTCACTAGCACAAACATGTTGCGCAAGAGACAGACTGCAAATGAAACGAATGTAGTTATTTATTGTAATTGTTACATATATATTATTGAAAGTGCCTTAAAATGCTCGTGATATTTCTTGAAAGAAGTTGAAACATTCAACTCAAATGGCAAATCTTTCCGCCTGATTTTACAGTCGACCATGTTTTGCTCAAACCAATGCCATAAATAACTACCATATTTGGTAAGACACAAATTGTGGCGACGGAAACAAATATATCGCCTGATTTTGCACTGCGGAAATGGAAATTCGTTCATCACTATTAACAGTGGCGGATTAATTGCGCACCTGCTCAGCACTAAAAATAATATAAACTTTTAAACGTTTATTTATGAATTTTTTGGGTTAACGGACTTGAGTTAACGGAAGTTAAATGTAACGGAAGTTAATTAGTCCGATAATGATTTTCAAAGTTAACTTAAAAGTTAAATCGTTAACGAAAAAGTTAACTTCGTTAATTAACGATTAACGGATTAACGGATTAACGGTTTGTGCCCAGCTTTGGATATTCCATTGATGAGTGCTGTATTGGATTGCTTCGAATAGTATGTTCATGCTGTCGTACGTCTCGTTTAGATGAACGGAGTGGGCGATCGGGATGGACGGCTTTAAGTTCCCGTTATGCAAGAGAACCGCTTTCAAGTTTCGTTGTGAGGAATCAGTGAAGAGGCGCCACTCAGAAACAGAAATTGTCGGGGTGATTTTTACACTTTCGAGGCATGATGATCGATGAGTGGGTTGCATAAATCACCTAAAAAAATAGAATGTTTAAGTGGGCGACACAAAACAAAACAAAGAACACACAAATAGACATGTGACTGTTACGCCAAAGAATAAAAGGGTGTACATGTGCAACGTTTGCAAATTTGTGGCTAGCAACTACTCTCACCTAAAATACCACAAGACAACCAGCGGAAAGCCTAAGTTGAATCGACAGAATGCCATACATGAGGGTACAGAAACGGTAAAGCAACAACCTACACCTGAGTTGCAACGACAAAATACTCCGCTGCATGTATCATATAAAAGACGCATATTATATATATCATTATATTATATAAAGGACGCATATTATAAGTATATTGTATATATACGAGGGTAATTCAATAAGTATCTGCACTTTTTATTTTCACAATTTTGTTTTCACATCTGATAGATTATAAACATATCACTTCTCAACATAGTCTCCCTGTTTCCCAATACACTTAGTCCAGCGATCTACAAGCTTCCTAATGTCATCACTAAAGAATGTTTTTGGCTGTGTGCATACCAGTCATGCACCGCCTCCTTCAGGTCATCATCGCCTTGGAATCGCTGACCTCTCAAAGCGTCTTTTAGTGGTCCAAACAGGTAAAAATCCGAAGGTGCCAGGTCTGGACTGTAGGTTGGATGGTCAAGAACTTCAAATTTAAGTTCTTGAAGGCATTTTCTAGTCTGTGCAGCGGTATGAGAGCGTGCATTGTCGTGTAACAGAATAACACCTTCCGACAATCTCCCTCTCCGTTTTGTACGAATTGCTTGCTTTAACTCATTCCGAAGCATGTCAGAATACGATGCACTTGTTACTTTCCAATCTAACTCTACCTAACTGATATTCGACGAATTAGTGGTGAAAGACATACTTTCCAACAAGATGGAGCCCCTGCTCACAGAGCACGCCAAACTGTCACAATCCTTGAGAACGAAACACCGGATTTTATCAAACCCAATATGTAGCCTGCTAGTAGTCCCGATCTTTCACCAATAGATTATGGTGTTTGGGAAGCCCTGACTGAAGTCCAAAGTTTACATCCCTGGTACTAATATAAGAGACATAGATGAACTACGCGAAAGAATTCTGCTCAGCTGGGAGAAGGTGTCTCAATGATATATAAACCAGTGTATTGCTCAGTGGCGTCCACGTTTGGAGGCCTGCGTTGAGCAGGACGTGGGACACATCGAGCAACTTCTCAATTAAGACGAACAACATGCTAAGGTAAGCATCTATTAAGTTTGGGAGCTCTAGTCCCCTTACTTTTTTAATATGAATATGACAGTTTACCTCTAAGGAATCACTTTTTTTACCCGCCCTGTATATTATATTTATTATATATATTATGATCAGTCTCATCTCGAAAACTAGACGTGCTAGAGGAAAACTGAAAACAGATTTGGAATCAGCGTCCCAACAGCTATCTAGCCCACCCATAATTATATCTGATGACAAATACTTGTTGGCCAGTGTTATTATCATAGAAATAAATAATGTTGGAAATTAAAATATTTGTATTATCTCTTTCTTTAAAAGAAATGTTGCCCCAAATGGAGCCGAGTTTGTTTGTGCAAGTGTGGTATTTGTCGCTGTTCTTCTCACATTTGCTTCACAAGAGGAATAACGCATGGCGCTTACTTAAAGGATGTAAACGTAGTAACTGCTTTGGTTCCTTCCGATACAGCGTGCTTAGCAAGCTCTCCAGGAAGCAGGAGCCTGACGGCAGTTTGGATCTCTCGGGAAGTTATAGTAGACCTCTTGTTGTAGTGAGCCAGACGAGAAGCTTCGGCAGCGATTCTTTCGAAAATGTCATTCACGAAAGAATTCATGATCGACATAGCTTTCGAAGAAATGCCAGTGTCTGGATGCACTTGTTTCAAAACTTTGTAGATGTAGATACTGTAACTCTCCTTCCTCCTCTTTCTCTTCTTCTTATCCCCTTTAGAAATAGACTTCTGCGCTTTGCCAGCCTTTTTTTAGTCGCCATTCCGGACGTCTTCGGAGCCATGACAGAAAGACTGATGCAATGTTTGAAGAAAGTAAAAAACAACAATAGTCGCTCTCTGAAAAATTTCCTTTTCAAATGCAAACATTTTCTTTCTGCGACAATTTTCGCTCCCTTACAGTATATAACTATTGGTGAATTACGTTCAAACTCTGTGCCATTGTTTACTATGTAAGGAAAATTTTCAAGAAACCGAGTTTGTGGGCTAAAGTAAGAGAAGTTATTAAATTCTGGAGGAATACTCACTTCATGAAGGTAGTGTTTAGTAGTGATACTTTAATGGCAAAGAAGGCAACAGAAGAAGGCCTACTGGCCTTCAACGTAAAAATCTCACCAATCCAAATAGAACAAGATCACTTCGTAAATATACAAATGAGTTTCAGATGTTACAAAATGGAAGAACATCTAACGAAGGACTGCCCTGTAAAGGACAAAGCAATATGCTCTGAATGCAGTGGAAGTGACCACAGCTGGAGGAGCTGCAAGAGTGAAACTAAAAAATGCCTGAACTGCGACGGGCCACATTTAGGGTGACAACTTCTTATAGGGATAAAATTTGAAATTCAAAAAAATTTGCCGGCCATTTGTCCAATGCTGTCACCCTATGAGGAAACACCATAAACGAAATCTCATGGAATTCGGAAAGCATTTAGGGGTGCCTCGAGTCACATGAATGAAACTCGCGCGGAAGAAATTTCAAGAATGAACGAGTTTCGACAACGCTTCAAAAACAAAAATGTTTCGAGAATGCAAGTGTATTATATAATTTAATAGAATTGTTTCCTTTATTTCATACTATAGATTATGCAAATCGATTAATTTATTTCATTAAATTAAAATTTTCATAAATAAATCGTTAAATAATATGATGTGTATCAATCTTTGGATGATCAGCTTTTGGTGCTTCAAGTTCATTTTGCATACGACTGCCTGACTGAAAACAACGCTTAGAAGTTCTCTCCCGATTCTTTTAAGATATCTAAGGTAATATTCTGCGCCATCATCTGAAGACTCACCGCCCGCCTCTCCTGAAAAACGCAAGTGTTATGCTCGTGGCACTATCCAAGTCATCACTCCCGAATTGGCAAGTACATTGGATCGCACAGGAATCAGTCATCGTTCAGCACACCGGATTATCGACGCTACGGCTAGAAGCCTCGGCCATAACTCACAAAAACTCGCGCTCAACTATGAAACCATTAGAAAATCACGAGAAAGGCTCCGTTCGGCGACGGCAGAAAAGATTAAACAAAGGTTCACACCCAACGAAGTGCTCACTGTTCACTGGGACGGAAAAATTCTACCAGACGATGAAGGCGGTCGGTGTGACCGACTAGCCATTTTCGTAACCGGAGTTGATACCGAGAAGCTCTTGGGTGTACCTAAGCTGACATCAGGAACGGGTGAGGTCATCGCCTCGGTGGTACATGCTGCGCTCAAAGAATGGAATGTGTCAGAAAAGGTATCAGCTATGAGCTTCGACACTACAGCTACAAATACTGGTTACTTGTCTGGGGCATGCGTAATTTTGGAGCAGAAACTCGGCTGCCGACTCTTATACCTTGCATGTCGCCATCACATCCTAGAACTTGTCGTTGAGAAGGCGTACATGGAATGCATGGGACCATCATCTGGTCCAGATATCCTCCTATTCTCCTCCCGCTCTTCAAAGAGACGTGGAATACAATTTGCCAAGATAAGTACAAGACCCTGTCAGACCTTCCATCGAGTCTGAATGAGAATCGAGAAGAACTGATCGCTTGCTGGAATCTATATCTGACAAAACATCAGCCGAGGGATGATTACCGTGAATTCTTGGAGTTGTCGATTACAATCCTTGGAGGTAATTTACCTAACTTTAGGTTTCGGCGTCCTGGAGCACTTCACCGAGCACGTTGGATGGCAAAAGTAATTTATTCATTAAAAATCCTGCTGCTTTCCCATCAGTTCAGACTTACAACTCGTGAAATGTCTGGCTTAAAACGATTTGTATTTTTTGCCCTGGAGTTATATGTCAGCGCGTGGTTCACGGCCAGCAGTCCTTCATCTGCTCCCGCGAACGATTTGAAGCTTCTTCAAGACCTAGCAAAGTACCACGATGAAAAGATCTCAGCATCCTGCCTTAGTGTCCTCGGTCGTCACTTATGGTACCTCAGCGAGTACTTGATTGGTCTCGCACTCTTTGATAAAGGTATCAATGCAACGACGAAAAAGAATATCGCTCGATCAATCCTCGAAAAAGAAGCTGCTGAAGATCCTCCAAAGCGAGCCCCAATACCTGCTGTTTCTTCCATTTCAACAAAGCAGCTCTCGGACTTTGCCTCGAAAGGATCAAAGCTTCTCTTTGAACTTCTAAAAATTAATGATGGTTTCTTGTCCAAGGAACCAGAAACCTGGCCGGACGACGAAGATTTCAAGACTGGTTTGACTATAGTTGAAGGACTAAAAGTCGTCAATGACATGGCCTTCAATACAAAGATTACGAAGAATGAAGAACAGCGCCAACATCTCTTGCAGGTTGTTGAGGATCATAGGAAGTCTCAGCCTGGTACATTGAAAAAGGGGTATGGCTTGAGGAAAAGCAAGAATTAATGGGTGGTCTACAATTGAATGAAAGACACTCTGGAATATATTTAGTAAATATATTATTTACTTATTACGATTGGAGTACGCCTGCACTTAAACCTTATGAACTAAAACTAACGTTTATTTACATTAATTAAAAAAATATTAATTTATTTTTACTAGGTAATGAATAATTAATTTTTGTTATAAGGAGAATTATTTACCTCACTTGAGACACCCTTAAATATTATCTGAATGACCTAATATTTACAGTACATTGTTTTCTCATGTAGTAGCAGCATTGAACAAATGGCCAATAAAAAACTCCAACTTTCGATTTTTATTGTCACCCTAGGCCACATAGAACTATGGCAATGAACTGCCCCGTTAAAAAAGAAATTCTCAAAAAGAAAAGGGAAGAAGCGAAGGACCAGCTAAGAGAAAAAAGCAATCGCAGGTACGCAGCAGCAGTCCAATCTACCGCGATCACAATGCCGGAAAGTGATAACACTTTCAAAGTAGCTTAAGTAAGCGCGAATATCCCCGTTGAGCTAATGACATGTATCATGCATGCACATGCCATGAATATTGCCAAACCAAGTAGCTATGCTACAGAATTAAATAAAATACTGAAGCTCAACGGTTTCAAAGAAATGAAATTCTCAGTAAACCCGCCATCTCACCAGCTCTCAAATATAATAAATCTGGTACCCAAGGACAGCACAATCGGACAGGCAGCAGCAGACGCAGAAGGAAGTAACCTCGACAGGACACAAAATAAAACAACTGCCGCTGATGGGGAAAGCTCAAATAAATCTCTTGAAAGCAATGCAGATAATACCCAAAAAGACACGAAAAACACCACACCTGAAGCGGCACAAACCGCCACAAATTATGCATCGTCTCGGCAAACAAGCAGAGACACAATAAGACGGAAACCAGTCTACAGAGAAAATGAAGATATGCCTGAACAATACAGATATGAAACCGATGACTTCAACCTCCAGATCTACGCAACCGAGAAGCAAGGCTTCCCAAAGAACGTAAGCACAAAAAAAATAATAGAAGGAATAACGTGCCAAAGATATAAATGGGACTACAAATGCCCGACAAAAGAATCGGAAATAGAAACAGCCTTAAAACAAGGTCTCATCAAAATCGCAAAAGAAAACTGCACAGTCTTAACACAAGAGATCTACACTAAGAAGAGATATGGCGCGGAGGATCTCCAACTAGAGATCCCAGACTAAGGTCCACAAAACAGATGAACTACGAGAAATGAAAAAGTGATTATTAGTGAACTCGTAAACAATGAATCTCACTAAGAAAATAAAAATAATAGCACACAACGTAGGACAATGGGATATAAAGAGGCATCAATTATGCAACTTATACAAGGACGAGGATCCTGACATCATCCCCATTTCAGAACACGGATTGAAAGTCGACAGGAAAATTAAAATATTCAATTACAATATTATTTAAAACAACGAAAGCAACGAGCTCTATGATGGAGTAGCAATAGCCATCAAAAAAGGAATCAAATACAAAGAGGGAGAACCAATGGATGAAGCATACCTATCCATAATCGTATGCACAGAAATGGGAGAAATAGGAACAGTCGTCGGCTGCGAGCCACCGCGGAGAAACTATCAACCTCTGCACAACTTTACCAATCTTTTCAACAAAAGTATTCCAGTCATACTCATGGGCGACCTGAATGCCCGCTCTGCAGTTGTCGGGTACGCTGTCTTTAAAAGAATTGGTAACAACCTGAACACGCTAATAGAAAGGAATATAGTTAAAAGGGTTGGACCCGAATTCTCAACCTTCATTACAAACAGATATGCCACTCGGCCGGACATAGTATTAGTAGTATAGCCGCAAAAGGGGAGAATGCAAGAATGTTGCAAGTGATTACGTAATGTTGCAAAGGGGGTGGGAGTTGTTGCAAAGGGGGGTGGGGTGTTGCACACAAAAATTGAAAAAAAGGGAAAAAAGAAAAAATACCCCAAAGGGGGGATGCTGCAGGTGCAACAAGGAAAACTTGGAGGCGGAGTTCTCCCCCAAGAGAAAGAAGGAGGAGAGAAAGGAGGAGGAGAGGTGTTCACCTGGCAGGAGCCAAGTGCATATTAAGACTTCAGCCGAGTAGGCGTTGTTTTATAGGCTCCTAATCAGCCAGTTGGCTGTAAATGGCTTGAGTTGCCAGATAGCGCCATGTATTCATTTAATTCTAATCGAAGACTGAGTTGCCAGATACCATTGTATACATTATTATAGACTCCTAATCAGCCTTGGCTTAGAAGGCGTAAATGGCTTGAGTTGCCAGATAGCGCCATGTATTCATTTAATTCTAATCGAAGACTGAGTTGCTAGATACAACTTTTTAGCATTATTATTGTATACACTATTATAGACTCCTAATCAGCCAGTTGGCTTAGAAGGCGTAAATGTTGCCAGATACCGCAATACTGTTGTATACATTATTATATTTCTTAAAAGTTGGTTTAGAAGGCGTAACATGATATAATTAAGTAAAACAACATTGCATCATTCTGTTTATTATAAATATATAGAAAATAAATATACATTTCAATTGAGGAATATGCATATAACAGTACAGGAAATATATACACACAATTATGGATATATATAAAATAAATATACATTTCAAATAGAAATAAATATACATTTCAATAGAAATATGTACATAACAGTACAGGGGAAATATCACGCAAAATATATATAAATACAATTCAATAGAAATATGTACATAATCGTACAGGAGAAATATCAAGCAAAATATATATAAATACATTTCACTTTTTTTTCAAAATACTAAACTCGGTCTTAATCGAGTATATAAAATAAATATACATTTCAAATAGAAATAAATATACATTTCAATAACAATAGAAATATGCCTATAATCGTACAGGGGAAATATCACGCAAAATATATATAAATACATTTCACTTTTTTTTCAAAACACTAAACTCGGTCTTAATCGAGTTTACAATTACATCATTATTGCTCTGCATTACGCAGTATATGCGGCCTAATAATATTTCACCGCTTAAAGTATAGGGAAACCTGTATTCGATATGAAGGGCTTTCATATCGTTCAGTACTATTTTTGTTCCCACTTTACAACCGGTTGGTAAGTCATCTTTAAATACGTCTAGAATACAATCAAAAGCACGCACAAAGAGTTCATCGTTAGCTACGTTATTAAACACAAGTTTATAAACACGCTTTTCCAATCGAGGGTTTATTTCTACCGACTCGAGCTTTTCAAGAGTGAACTCACTCAACATAGCGGCAATTGAAATAATCTTCTAAATCGTTACGACAACTGCGCGTTATATAAAGAAATAGTTCTTCAGGGTGAACGGTGTAGGTGAGCTCAACCTTGTACCGATCAATTGCTTTGTACCAAAGTTCATGGTATTTCAAAGAGTCTAAACTTTTTAAATAAACGTCCAGCTCTAGACCATTCTCACCAGCCCTACACTCGGTAAACCCATCGAGCAGAGCGGTGTAGGCGTATTCAAGTACTGTATCAAAATAAAGCATATCCGTAACACGCGCGTCTAATATAGGTTTCAGCTTACGGAATCCGACGATTTCAAACATTCTGTCGAGGATGAAACGGTTTCGCGTAGGAACAAGAGCGTTATTATCAGAAGCATTCTTCCACATCAGCCGTATATCAATGCACGGCCGATCGTTATTTATACACAACGTACATACAACGGCGTATGAGGGTGCGTCACTAATCTGCTCTCTTCTTGTACCTACGTTAGCAGGTATTTTATAACGATCTTCACTCCACTTCTCAACTATCACGAAGATTCTATTCATCTCCTCGATACTTAAATAAACCCGTTCGTTTGTCGGTCTACATTCCGTTTCCAGTACATAGCTAATGGTACCGGAATTACGCCTGAACACGCGCAACGATTTCGTCACGGACACATCGTACGAGGCGTTGAGAATGCTGCTCAAAGGAAGTTCCATCGTATTCGAGGAGCGCACGTCCACTCGGTTCAAGCTCTGAGATAACTATGAGCCGTGTGAGGCACGCAGGTAGGTAGGAATGGTTCGACGGGCGGCTGACTCGATGATACGTGAATGGGCTTGTTCGTATGACCGCGAGTCGAATTGCTGTACATATTTCGGTACAAGAATTAATTTCATCACTACCAGCCTACGCACCAGACATTTTGGATAAGAACTAGGAACATTTTATGTTTTACTAAACATCTCCACACTCCGGCGCACTATTTGAGAGGAACATATGTTCATATTTTTCCTTTCTGCCCATCAAACGATACTCGTCTCTAAACTCTGTTAAAAATTCACGCAGGGCACTAGCCACAACCTCACTACGAACCTCATCATGATATACGTTAATATAGTGATAAAAATACTTAAGATTGTCCATGATCACGAGATTCACATTTTCAGTCGTAGGGTATGAGTAATCGACATGGTGTAGCATGACGTAATACCGCTTGTCATACCACCCATCAGCAAGACTCATTATCCATACCTGCTGCTTCTCTTCTGCACGCGTTGTTTCTTTTACTTCACGGTGTATGTGAGACTTTATAAAGTTTAGCTCTGCAGTATACTTCAGCACATCGTCTGTGCAACGAAAGCCTTCAACGGTCTCACCAGAACATCCGTAGAGTATTTGTACATCTTGGAACTTCGCACAATCCAATGTGTTTTTAAAAGAGGCATAGGAGGGAGGAATAGGAAGTTTTTCGGTATCCACCACATCCTGGCACTTTACTGAATACCATTTCGTAAACGTTGTGCAAGCAATATTAAAGGTAGCCATTTGAATACACGTCTGATCTGAATACACGTCTGATCTCTCGGGCTTACTGCGGTCGACTGACCACGCAGGGACTCCCAGATAGTAGCATGACTCACGGTCTTACAGTGGGCGGAGCTTAGAACTTTCACCTGCACACACACACACACACAAAAAGGAGAAAGTGAAACGCTATTTGAAACATGATTTATTTAACAAACGAGATATTCAAGTTATATATATTTACAAATACGATTTAATAAACGGGATATTCAAGTTATATATATATATTTACAAATACGTGTAATAAATCAATTTTACAAATACGATTTAATGAACGAGATATTCAAGTTTATATATATATATATTTACAAATACGTGTAATAAATCAATAGATACGATTATATACAAGACGTGTGAGTTAACAATAGAAGCATCATTGGTATCCAAAGGGTACGGTATCATAGGTACCAGGTAACTGGTAACGTTTCCTATAGGTGTTACGGCACACCTTCGTACCCCTAAGTTCGTTCACGCCCCCCAGCTTCTGCGCCCGAAAATTGTGGGTGCCTACAATTAGTTGGGGAGGTTGTTCATCATCGTCCAAACATACTAGATCCTTCAACGACTCAAAGTTAACAACCTCCCGATTCGCATGGTTGAGCGTAATACCCTTTGCCTTCACGATATATTTCATTTCCTCCCCCACCCTGACCCGTACCCCATAAGTCTTAGGTCCTGTTGAGGCAAAAGAGTCGGCGTATGCGTTGTCCCCATACTCATCCTTGATCTCATCAGTGAGCTCGCCGAGGAACTCCCCAATAGTGGGCATGTATTCACCCTCCCTCTCTGGGAATATCACGCTATCTGTATCGGCATACAATACTCTCCGCCCAAGAGAATGCAATAGACCCCAAAGTTTTATACGGGCGTAGGCTGTTGTGAAGCTGGCCACAGGTATGTTTGTAACCCTTGAGGTATCTGTGGCCAATTCAGTGTTGTTGTACTTTATTACGTAAGTATTACCTACATTTACGATCTCCATGACCTCTTTATCGGGGGCATTGGCATAATCCCAGACATCGCTATAGCTTTGTGCCAAATGAATGCTCCCTCTGCCGGTATTCTGCGCAAATTTTCCCCATAGACTGTTTAGACACAACTTTGCACTAAAGCGCTTGCCAGGATTCTTTACAATTTGGACACGATCAAGTTGTATACCTTCGCGGTCGCGGTAACGTTGAATATAGGCAGACTTTTCATCTTCGGTATCAACTCCTCGCGGATACCCTGATGCCTCAACCTTATCCTTCAAAAAGGTGTTTATATATGGTGTGAAAAGGTTGGGTAGCTTCTGAAACCTCCACACCTCATGTATCTTCAGTATTCTATAACCATGGCGTACGGCTAGGGCCAACTCAGGACTTGTATATACGCCTCTGATCTTACGCTGGTGGGGTATATGGTTACATTCGCCGTTATCCTCTTCCGCGCACTTCACGCACAGGGGAAACATGAGCTTGTCGTCGATAAAGACAGGTAAGATCGGCATCCATAAATTACGTGGGGGGAGTACGTCTACGAAAGAGAGCCCAAAGTAACGATCATTCAAATTTTTTGAAAATTCATTGATGGAGGGTAGGCTAGGTCCCACCAGTTTCTCAGGAGCGCCCACGGGGTACGGATTGCTCTTCATCACGTATGGGTATAAAGAACAGAAATCGTAGTAATGGAGCTTCACGCCCTCCGTAGGTGGAAAGTATAGTCTGAAAGGATTTGTACGTCCTCCAAACAAGCTATCACCACATTTGAGAGGATCCAGCACCATTGAACGCTTGATCGTTTTTATTTCCTCACGGTACACCTCGTCTGTCTCCATCCGTGCATCATATTCATGCTCCCACAAGACTTTGTGAGTGAACTGTGATCCTATAAGTTGATCGCGGGTGCGGGTTGATGCGAGACAGTCGGCAGGAGACCTACCGTGGATATCTCCGGTGATTCCGCACTCAGGACGGGGGCATCCATGCCACCAGCAACCGTTAAAGGAGTACACAGTCTTCACACCAGTGACACGGTTTTCACTTAACCCATCAACCCAAAAAACACGTCCATTAATCTTAATGGGTACTTCACCCGTGTTGCGGGCGTGCTTTATGTATACACCTGTCTGTTGCTGTAGGTGTATGAGCCAGTAAATAGCCTTGTGTCCGTAACTGCGGGGGTTGTTTCGGTGAATAATGGCTAAGGTGTCTTTAGGCATGAAGTTATTCTTGAACACCGTAAAACATAATGATGCGATGGTGGTTGCGACTTGCAGTGGATCGCATTTGAAACGGGCTATGTACATCCTTCTAAAGGCCTGGAAACATACTCTAAGCACGCGCACATCATTCACGCAATAACGCTCACATTCATCAGCTATATTATAAGGGTTACTTTCATTAAAACTGTCGTAGTATCGATCAAAGTCTTCACGTTCATCCATACAGTCAAAATAATGTTTGGGGGGTGGTGGGCCTACGTAGTTTAAAGTCTCGCTGGTGAGGAAAGTGTAAGGGAAGTATCCTTTGGAAACTTCAGCTGCTACTCCCATCACCTTGGGTAGCTTTGCTAATTTACAAGGTGTGAATAATAAAGTATCTTTAAATTGTACATTGCCTCTTATCTGCATCTGTATTAATTTGTTGCCTCTTTTCAATGGATCACCTGTAAATATCTCAGAGGATTCGTGTTCAAGCAACTCCTTATAAAGGAACTGCGTGTCAAACTTTGCCCCGTTATGGGCGAGAATATACACAGTCATTTTTTTGAACTTGTCGGCTAACTTGACAATATAGGACACAATTAGTTTCACAGGACTATCGCGGACATTCCTTTTAAAAACGTTTGTCCGTTTACCACATTTGGGGCACTCGTCATATTCGATACCCATACACTCATCACAGATGGTCTGGCTCACAAGTAAATGTGGAATTACCTCTTTGGTTTCAGCGTTCGTATATGTTTCTATATCGTAGTATACAGTTATACAAGGGTTATTTTTAGGCTTAGCATCTTTCATATAACATACATGCTTTACTCCATCCGCCTTATATTCCTCCTGGCATGAAGGACAGTGAATTATGTCACACTTGTGCTTAAATTTCCCCCAATTATCCATTTAAAGGCACTCTTTTTATATTTTCCATTCACCGAAGCGTGGTCCTGCATGCCGATTAATATCCTTTTAGGAAGATTTCCCAGGGCAATGTTTTCTATCTGCTTCGATGCCAACCCTGCAGGAACCGTATATAGTTTGATCTGCACTCTGTTAATAGGATATTTCACTGTAGCGTTTAGTAAATTTTTCTCAATTTCTAGTTGTTTTGGTGAACTTAATTTCACTCGCCGTACGCGGAGGTATGTGTCCATAATGTGAACCACAACGGGCTTTGCACCCTCTTCTTGATCCGCAGCCAGATTTAAGCAGATCTCAGGACTCGTGCGGGTGAGCTTTATTTTCATATCCACCCCGTTCACAAGCAACTTCTCCTGGAAAGTGAAATCTGTGTTCAACCGTCCAAAACACTCGTATATTTTCTTTTTAGAATTTTTAAATTTGTCCTTTATACTATTTTCATCTTTAGTTTGATAATATCCCTCCGCACTTAAAAAGGTAGCCTTCGCTTCTTTGGAAAAGTTGAGGACATTTTCCAGATAGGCTCGTAGATGATAGTACCCCGTGCCTGCCGATATGTTGGTCTGATTTAAATATACGTCACACTGGTTGAATATGGAGTGCAGAAAGTTTGTTTCAGGGTATACAGCATATTTGTCATCGCAGACCGTTCCATCAGAATGGGCTATACGTAGCTTAGCGTACATGTGCACACAGCTTGGATCAAAAAAGTAAGGGCCTGAGCTGGGTATCACGAATTCTATAGGTGCACTCGGGGAACTAATTGTGTTTAAAGGGTTAATTGTAATAAAGTCACTGTGCTCAATAGAAACTTGGGTTGGAGGTAGCTCAAAAGGGACAGCTCCGATTTACAGCATTGTGAACTACATGGGTGGATGAAGCGTGCCATGGCGAAATAGTGACTCCCCTCTCGACAAGTGGTAAACAAACTATGATTCATGAGATCAATGTCCTTAGCTTATATCAGTCAAAAAAGTGGTCAACCATAGGTTTCATTCGCTTACAGCACTTCTTTTTTGATAGCCTTTTACGTTTAATACCACGTGACCCCTTCTTCTTCTTCGGGCAGCCCGCTTCTTCCCGCCACCACGCATTTTTCTCTTTGCATCTTTGATGATTTCGTCTCGTGTACGCTTTAAATGTTTTTTTAGAGCTTCTTTAGGTTTAGCCCCGGCCAATATGTCTTCTGCAGTGTTAAGGCCTGATTGTAGCGCTTTCCTTCCAAGGTATCTGGCACCCCTCTTCAGCAAAGGAACAGCCGTACGAGTATGGATGAAAAAATGGACCAAGTCCACTACCGCGCTGGTATCGCATCCTCGATAGACGGTTGAAGGCTTCTATCCATTATAACTCAGTGCGTCGAAAGTGTAGCTTCACGTTAAGCTCCCGTTACCGAATGGGAAGTTTTCCCCTCAATCGTTTTATATATATTGTGATATGGTTATTAAATTAGTTGCGACATTCACATAATGGGGTCTGTCATATGTAATACTCAAACTCCTTCCTCTATGGTTGGAGATGTGAGCAATGCGCAGCAGGCGTGCCTGGCAATGTTCCCTCTAAGGTGTGCGCGTGTGCGCGCGCACACGCTTTGTGAAACCCGCGCACACAGCAAAATAAAATGCGCACAGGCTCAAGCGTATCATAAGTCACGACAGTAAATGAAGTAATTTCAAAAATTACCTCACACAAGGTTGACCATTTGCATCAAAATACTCTATAGTCGCTCTTTTCAGTATAACCCCTTCCGCCCGACTTCGCCGACGTCCGCGCAATTACGCAATACGGTTTTTTTACTCTATGTATTTGCATTTTTTTTTTTATACATTAACGCATTGAATATAAACCTTCTCTTTCTTATTTTTGCATAAAACGAATAGTAATTATCTCATAATTCATAAGAAATAAAATTATTTTTTATTTATCCCTATTTTGTGAATGGATAAAATCGTGTATTAATCATGATAGTCTATTTTAATTTGCTAAATGCTAAAAATTGTTTTGAGAAATGATAACTAAAATAGTCATTTTCAATTAATGTTATTTTTATTTTATTCTTTATTTTGTTGAATTTTATTTTACTATTTTTTATTTTATTCATATTTTTAGAATGGATAAAATGTTTTCTTTTTTAAGAATATATAATATTGTAAACAGTTTTCAATATCCATTAATAGTACCGTAATGATCAAGCTATCACCTTATGGAAATAATATTTATTAAATATTTAATATTTATATATATTTCATTTTGAAGATAATAGCGCTCAGAAAAGTTTGCACAATTTTTCACCATGAATCTAAATGTTTGCACAACGAAAATTTCTTGCGCACACGGACTAAAAAAAATTAGAGGGGAACATTGGTGCCTGGGTATCCCCAACAAACTGGTGCTCCACTATATTACTGTAAATATAGCACATGTCTGGGGACCTTTCAGCCAATTTCTCCATCTTCAATTGATACATTAATCTGGACAAGTCATGCTGTGACTCGTGAAATGCGTCTCTTTGGAAGACTGCGCTATAGCGGCCATTGGCTAGAATTTGGAACTTTCTATGGTCTTTAATACGTCAGTTAGTCTTTGATTTTAGGATTAGTGTATGTGCAGGGTTGTTTACGACTTCGTATACTAAATCATTCGTAAGGTTTGAGTTTCTTAAACTTACGTTTAAGCCTCTCACAACATCCTCGGCCGAACCATATTGACCCGGCCCTAGTCTTACTTCTGTACTGTAATACCGTGCAATCTTAGTCCGAGCGATGCGCATAGTTTCATCCATAGCTACCCCAGCTTTTTCACACTCGTCAATGTCTCTAAGAATCGTAAAAACGGTTTCTTTATGTTCAATATTTAAAAAGACGGTGTCCAGCTGAATTCGCATATCCCCACCTCATACGAATCACGACCCAATTCAATGTGCCCATGGAGTTCTGTTACAAAGTTGGCTAGTGGTGTTGTAGGTGTACAGACAGGACGAGGAGGACGGGAGTGTGACGTAGAAATGGTTAGGAGCCATGTTGCATACTATTTAAGCTTCATTATTGCATCAGCTTTTATATAGGTTTGAAGCTTTCTGGGTACCCTAGCCATTTCACCAGGTACATTTTTCTCCTTCCTGAACCTTTGCTTCCTAAAATTTTCTCAATTTTAAACACATTTTTTTCTAAATTAAACACAACTTTCTGCAATTCCTCGCGGTAAAAGCCTCCTGAGATTTCTTCCCCATTCAAATCTTCAATGTAATACATCATTATCTCACCTTTAGGTCTCACAGCCCTAACTTTAAAAATCTCGCGTGTCCATCCTTGCTCAAAACCCTTTGCGAATTTATTCCCCGAAACGCGACAGCCTTACATAATCATTGATTTTGAAGCGCGCAGAGTGTGGTGGTGGTGGTGATCCATCTCTTCTCGGGAGCGTACCTCTTTCTAAAACTTCGTTAGGTGTTGTCCCAATCGTGCGATGGTGTGAGCGGTTGTAGGATGATGCCAATGATTCCAGAATGTCTAGAAATCTGTATGTGTTTTTATGTGTAAAATAACGGTGCATGCGTTCCTTTATGGTGCGCTGAACTCTTTCAGCTAAAGAAGCCTTATGTATAGAATTGCTTGTGTAATAGCTGATATTAAACTCTGTCAACATGTTCTGAAAAGCACGGCCTATAAATTCCTTCCCCATATCCGTACAAAAATAGCCAGGAACCCTGTTTTCTTTTAACATTAGCGTTTTTGGTGGCTTTAGCAACTGTTTCAGGTGATTTTTTTCAGAGGAACTAGCCACAGATATCTAGAAAATACGTCTATTATGAATAGAATGTAGCGGTAACCATCGTTATACACAGAATATCTTTGCATGTCTGTTAAATCTGCTTGCCAAATAGATCAATCGAGGAAGCCGTTGTCTTGGCTGTTTTAAACCTTTTTCTCACAGGCTTATGAAGCGTATAAGCGTCTGCTCCCTCAAAAATCTTTCAACATCTTTTTTCCTACTCCGTAAACACTTCTGTACAGTCTATCTACGCCGCCGTAAGAGGATGGGGTAGAAATGTCATAATAGCGTTTAGTTAATACGTTAGCCATTTGCGTATTTTAGAGGCACGTGGGTAGGGTTGGTTTAACCTTTCTTGCTCCTCTTCAAAGGTGTTACCGCCGGGGGTGACGGCGCCTTCAATTGTGTCACAGGCGTTGCATGTTCCAAGTCTTTTAACCTGTTCAGATTTCCTATCAACGTTTTAGGGACATTTATTTGTTGTAGTCTTGCTTTAATATGCTTCCATCCTGATGGTGATGGCCTATCCCACTTTCTCACCAGATCATGGACAATGTCTACGATATTCGATCCCTGTACCTTTGATCCTTCCACAATGATCTCCCCTGTATCGGTCCATTGTATGGCGGGGTCCTCATTCAATAGATTATAAAGACTTAAGCCTTTACTCCTCAATGTAAGTGGGAGGGTATTTTTTAATACATGTTCGATATGTTGTGTGGCTAATCTTTTGGTTGGTCAGCTGTATCGTCGGGCTCAGATCCTATGTCGCCATGTCCATCGTCCCCCGTGCTGTGCCTAATAACCACAGGAATCTCTGTAGGGCTCTTATAATTTTCGTACTCGTGAAGAAATTTCTGCAGAGCTTCTTGGTATAAGATTCTTTCTCATCAGGTGTTTTTTCACTGTTTAATAGGGCTAACAATTCGCTTTCCATTCTTTTAAGTCTGCTTTAACGGGGATCTAGATACGTGTCTGGATTCCTTTGCAATGAAGCGTACACCTCGTGGGGAATCACTACCACTTTCTTCATTATATTAATCTAGTCAGTAAAGGACCCAAAACAGAAAATAAGATGGGGAGAAATGACCCTCCTGTTTGTACAATAATTCGTTTTTTCTTCGCTACAGTTTGGCTTTTACGAGCGAGTGCACGTATTATGTTCTTGTAGCGGCGTAGGCGAGCCTTCTGATAGGTTTTCATTGATACATTGCAATTTATAACGTTAAGACAGATTTCACAGAAGCATTTTAAAAAGTCGGCATCGATATTTTTAATAAACATCTGCTGCAATGCCCGGGGCAGTCGATGATAGATTTTTATTAATTCACGGTATTTCTTTAGTCTCTTTGTCATTCTGGAATATACACCGTTTCAGGCTCGTTTGGAAATATATTCGTTCGCAGAAGCACTCTAAACGTGTTTCGCGGATGAAGGTCGCAAAGCAAATATCCGTAACGCGTGCTTGTAGCTTCTTTATAAACTTCCAAAAACTCCTTACGCTGATTCGGGAACATTTGATTGGCTAATACCCCAATTTGTGATACATCTCTACGTTGCGCGAATAAGACTAGATATTGCGTATTTAACGACACATCGCGCATGTATCTATTTTTGAAAAATAGATTCTGATTGATGAAGAACACGCTTATGTAAGATGGTGGGAGAATACTGTAAATGTCTCGGCAAACGTTTTTATCCATCTCCAACATGAGATCGTCAATTACAATGATTGTATGTTCATTTCCCTTTAACGAATTAACGTCATATACGCCTTTGTGGAACAAAATATCATCTTCGTACTCGTTGAACACTGATTGATACGTCGAATAGCACCATATAACTTTACGCGCAAATTTCGAGAACATCTCCCCCTTTTCTTTAATGATTTTAAGCATAAACACAGTTTTACCACATCCTGTAGGTCCAGATATAATACATGTGGATGGGCTCGTGAATCTGAATTTTTCTACAGAGTCCATTTCTAACACGTCACACTCCTAAGTGGGTCATTTACAAAATATTACAAATTTTGAGTGCTGTTCCTTATATTTCTTCTCCCAGAGAACCGTGAATGACGATGAGGTAGAGCAGCCCATCATTGACATTACGGATGACCTCGACGACAGTGTAGTTGTGATCTCCTCCCCTACCAACGAACCCTCACCAGCGACACCGGTAGCACGTCCAAAGCGGAGGTATGAGACCCCCGCGTCAGGTATAAAGCGCCCGAAATACGCGCCTGTTGCAGCGGTAATAGATCCCCAACCCTCAACCTCTTACGCAACAAGCCCCCCAGCAGCACCTCCCGCTAATATATCCCCTTATTCATCCGTCGCCCCCGTTCTGTTAAGTCTACAATAATAGAGCCCCAACCTCAACCTCCTACGCAACAGACCCCCCCAGCACCTTCCGCTAATATACCCCCTAATTCATCTGCCGCCCCCCGTTCTGTTGAGGATGGTATAACGCTCGAATTGGTGCGATCCGCAGCCCCCACCCCAGCCTTGACTAGAAATCGGTATAGAGTCAGGGTCGACCCTAGAGTCATGTATAGCAATGGAATTGAGCGCGGGTTACGCCGGTTGTACAGCATATTATAGAGTTTGCTCTTCAGAATCGTGACGAGCGTGAAGTCAGGACGAGTCTGTCCTTTGGATTCGGGTCAGATGACGGTGATGTAGACGATTATTGGGTGATAGTGCCATTTAGACGTTTGGCGGCTGAAGATGTAGAATATATATTAGGACGTATAATGCAAGCCGCCCAAAGTAGTATAGCCTTCAATATGGACAACTTCACGGTAAATATTGACCATGTATACCGTGTTGCGGGTCATAGTGCCATACCGTATACTCTTAACTTCAATTCTCCGACTATTTACCGAAAGCATATAAACGTCGATCGTGGTTGCGGCTTTATAGCAGTACTCTTAGCACGTATGTTTACTGTACAAAATACACGAACTCAAAAAATTTGGTTGCCTACAGTCGTGCAGCGTGCCTGTAAACTAGCTGTAGACTGTGAACTTGAATTTGACTGTAATATGGGTCCTGAAGAGCTGAGAAGGGTAGAACAGGAAATGAATGTCCGCATAGTTGTGTTTGGGTTGGATGATCGTCGTAGGACTGTGTATGTTTTTAAAAGCTGTGTGAGAGATCGTACAAGACCCCTACTTATTTTAGGATTGTCAGGGACAACGTATCTCCCCATCCGTAATATAAAGGGGCTTTACGCTAGTTATGACAAAAGTCGAAAATATGGGAGACATCATGATTTGTGTAAGGGGTGCCTCGAGTTTGCGGATGATATAGTGAGACAGTGTAAAGAATGTCACATGGTATGTGAGCAGTGTAAAAGCACCAAATGTGAAAGCCGTGTAGTTGAAGCTGAGAAGAGAGACTGTGATGTGTGTAGACGCGCATTTTTCAATAATATCTGTTTTGATTTCCATAAATCAATTGGCACGTGCAGGAAAATGAGAATCTGTGAATGTGGTATGTTTCACACATGGATAATTGGGGGAAATTTAAGCACAAGTGTGACATAATTCACTGTCCTACATGCCAGGAGGAATACAAGGCGGATGGAGTAAAGCATGTACAGTATGTTATATGAAAGATGCTAAGCCTAAAAATAACCCTTGTATAACTGTATACTACGATATAGAAACATATACGAACGCTGAAACCAAAGAGGTAATTCCACATTTACTTGTGAGCCAGACCATCTGTGATGAGTGTATGGGTATCGAATGTGACGAGTGCCCCAAATGTGGTAAACGGACAAACGTTTTTGAAAGGAATGTCCGCGATAGTCCTGTGAAACTAATTGTGTCCTATATTGTAAGTTAGCCGACAAGTTCAAAAAAATGACTGTGTATATTCTCGCCCATAACGGGGCAAAGTTTGACACGCAGTTCCTTTATAAGGAGTTGCTTGAACACGAATCCTCTGAGATATTTACAGGTGATCCATTGAAAAGAGGCAACAAATTAATACAGATGCAGATAAGAGGCAATGTACAATTTAAAGATACTTTATTATTCACACCTTGTAAATTAGCAAAGCTACCCAAGGTGATGGGAGTAGCAGCTGAAGTTTCCAAAGGATACTTCCCTTACACTTTCCTCACCAGCGAGACTTTAAACTACGTAGGCCCCCACCCCCCAAACATTATTTTGACTGTATGGATGAACGTGAAGACTTTGATCGATACTACGACAATTTTAATGAAAGTAACCCTTATAATATAGCTGATGAATGTGAGCGTTATTGCGTGAATGATGTGCGCGTGCTTAGAGTATGTTTCCAGGCCTTTAGAAGGATGTACATAGCCCGTTTCAAATGCGATCCACTGCAAGTCGCAACCACCATCGCATCATTATGTTTTACGGTGTTCAAGAATAACTTCATGCCTACAGACACCTTAGCCATTATTCACCGAAACAACCCCCGCAGTTACGGACACAAGGCTATTTACTGGCTCATACACCTACAGCAACAGACAGGTGTATACATAAAGCACGCCCGCAACACGGGTGAAGTACCCATTAAGATTAATGGACGTGTTTTTTGGGTTGATGGGTTAAGTGAAAACCGTGTCACTGGTGTGAAGACTGTGTACTCCTTTAACGGTTGCTGGTGGCATGGATGCCCCCGTCCTGAGTGCGGAATCACCGGAGATATCCACGGTAGGTCTCCTGCCGACTGTCTCGCATCAACCCGCACCCGCGATCAACTTATAGGATCACAGTTCACTCACAAAGTCTTGTGGGAGCATGAATATGATGCACGGATGGAGACAGACGAGGTGTACCGTGAGGAAATAAAAACGATCAAGCGTTCAATGGTGCTGGATCCTCTCAAATGTGGTGATAGCTTGTTTGGAGGACGTACAAATCCTTTCAGACTATACTTTCCACCTACGGAGGGCGTGAAGCTCCATTACTACGATTTCTGTTCTTTATACCCATACGTGATGAAGAGCAATCCGTACCCCGTGGGCGCTCCTGAGAAACTGGTGGGACCTAGCCTACCCTCCATCAATGAATTTTCAAAAAATTTGAATGATCGTTACTTTGGGCTCTCTTTCGTAGACGTACTCCCCCCACGCAATTTATGGATGCCGATCTTACCTGTCGTTATCGACGACAAGCTCATGTTTCCCCTGTGCGTGAAGTGCGCGGAAGAGGATAACGGCGAATGTAACCATATACCCCACCAGCGTAAGATCAGAGGCGTATATACAAGTCCTGAGTTGGCCCTAGCCGTACGCCATGGTTATAGAATACTGAAGATACATGAGGTGTGGAGGTTTCAGAAGCTACCCAACCTTTTCACACCATATATAAACACCTTTTTGAAGGATAAGGTTGAGGCATCAGGGTATCCGCGAGGAGTTGATACCGAAGATGAAAAGTCTGCCTATATTCAACGTTACCGCGACCGCGAAGGTATACAACTTGATCGTGTCCAAATTGTAAAGAATCCTGGCAAGCGCTTTAGTGCAAAGTTGTGTCTAAACAGTCTATGGGGAAAATTTGCGCAGAATACCGGCAGAGGGAGCATTCATTTGGCACAAAGTTATAGCGATGTCTGGGATTATGCCAATGCCCCCGATAAAGAGGTCATGGAGATCGTAAATGTAGGTAATACTTACGTAATAAAGTACAACAACACTGAATTTGCCACAGATACCTCAAGGGTTACAAACATACCTGTGGCCAGCTTCACAACAGCCTACGCCCGTATAAAACTTTGGGGTCTATTGCATTCTCTTGGGCGGAGAGTATTGTATGCCGATACAGATAGCGTGATATTCACAGAGAGGGAGGGTGAATACATGCCCACTATTGGGGAGTTCCTCGGCGAGCTCACTGATGAGATCAAGGATGAGTATGGGGACAACGCATACGCCGACTCTTTTGCCTCAACAGGACCTAAGACTTATGGGGTACGGGTCAGGGTGGGGGAGGAAATGAAATATATCGTGAAGGCAAAGGGTATTACGCTCAACCATGCGAATCGGGAGGTTGTTAACTTTGAGTCGTTGAAGGATCTAGTATGTTTGGACGATGATGAACAACCTCCCCAACTAATTGTAGGCACCCACAATTTTCGGGCGCAGAAGCTGGGGGGCGTGAAGGAACTTAGGGGTACGAAGGTGTGCCGTAACACCTATAGGAAACGTTACCAGTTACCTGGTACCTATGATACCGTACCCTTTGGATACCAATGATGCTTCTATTGTTAACTCACACGTCTTGTATATAATCGTATCTATTGATTTATTACACGTATTTGTAAATATATATATATATATAACTTGAATATCTCGTTCATTAAATCGTATTTGTAAAATTGATTTATTACACGTATTTGTAAATATATATATATAACTTGAATATCTCGTTTATTAAATCGTATTTGTAAATATATATAACTTGAATATCTCGTTTGTTAAATAAATCATGTTTCAAATAGCGTTTCACTTTCTCCTTTGTGGTGTGTGTGTGTGTGTGTGTGTGCAGGTGAAAGTTCTAAGCTCCGCCCACTGTAAGACCGTGAGTCATGCTACTATCTGGGAGTCCCTGCGTGGTCAGTCGACCGCAGTAAGCCCGAGAGATCAGACGTGTATTCAGATCAGACGTGTATTCAAATGGCTACCTTTAATATTGCTTGCACAACGTTTACGAAATGGTATTCAGTAAAGTGCCAGGATGTGGTGGATACCGAAAAACTTCCTATTCCTCCCTCCTATGCCTCTTTTAAAAACACATTGGATTGTGCGAAGTTCCAAGATGTACAAATACTCTACGGATGTTCTGGTGAGACCGTTGAAGGCTTTCGTTGCACAGACGATGTGCTGAAGTATACTGCAGAGCTAAACTTTATAAAGTCTCACATACACCGTGAAGTAAAAGAAACAACGCGTGCAGAAGAGAAGCAGCAGGTATGGATAATGAGTCTTGCTGATGGGTGGTGTGACAAGCGGTATTACGTCATGCTACACCATGTCGATTACTCATACCCTACGACTGAAAATGTGAATCTCGTGATCATGGACAATCTTAAGTATTTTTATCACTATATTAACGTATATCATGATGAGGTTCGTAGTGAGGTTGTGGCTAGTGCCCTGCGTGAATTTTTAACAGAGTTTAGAGACGAGTATCGTTTGATGGGCAGAAAGGAAAAATATGAACATATGTTCCTCTCAAATAGTGCGCCGGAGTGTGGAGATGTTTAGTAAAACATAAAATGTTCCTAGTTCTTATCCAAAATGTCTGGTGCGTAGGCTGGTAGTGATGAAATTAATTCTTGTACCGAAATATGTACAGCAATTCGACTCGCGGTCATACGAACAAGCCCATTCACGTATCATCGAGTCAGCCGCCCGTCGAACCATTCCTACCTACCTGCGTGCCTCACACGGCTCATAGTTATCTCAGAGCTTGAACCGAGTGGACGTGCGCTCCTCGAATACGATGGAACTTCCTTTGAGCAGCATTCTCAACGCCTCGTACGATGTGTCCGTGACGAAATCGTTGCGCGTGTTCAGGCGTAATTCCGGTACCATTAGCTATGTACTGGAAACGGAATGTAGACCGACAAACAAACGGGTTTATTTAAGTATCGAGGAGATGAATAGAATCTTCGTGATAGTTGAGAAGTGGAGTGAAGATCGTTATAAAATACCTGCTAACGTAGGTACAAGAAGAGAGCAGATTAGTGACGCACCCTCATACGCCGTTGTATGTACGTTGTGTATAAATAACGATCGGCCGTGCATTGATATACGGCTGATGTGGAAGAATGCTTCTGATAATAACGCTCTTGTTCCTACGCGAAACCGTTTCATCCTCGACAGAATGTTTGAAATCGTCGGATTCCGTAAGCTGAAACCTATATTAGACGCGCGTGTTACGGATATGCTTTATTTTGATACAGTACTTGAATACGCCTACACCGCTCTGCTCGATGGGTTTACCGAGTGTAGGGCTGGTGAGAATGGTCTAGAGCTGGACGTTTATTTAAAAAGTTTAGACTCTTTGAAATACCATGAACTTTGGTACAAAGCAATTGATCGGTACAAGGCTGAGCTCACCTACACCGTTCACCCTGAAGAACTATTTCTTTATATAACGCGCAGTTGTCGTAACGATTTAGAAGATTATTTCAATTGCCGCTATGTTGAGTGAGTTCACGATTGAAAAGCTCGAGTCGGTAGAAATAAACCCTCGATTGGAAAAGCGTGTTTATAAACTTGTGTTTAATAATGTAGCTAACGATGAACTCTTTGTGCGTGCTTTTGATTGTATTCTAGACGTATTTAAAGATGACTTACCAACCGGTTGTAAAGTGGGAACAAAAATAGTACTGAACGATATGAAAGCCCTTCATATCGAATACAGGTTTCCCTATACTTTAAGCGGTGAAATATTATTAGCCGCATATACTGCGTAATGCAGAGCAATAATGATGTAATTGTAAACTCGATTAAGACCGAGTTTAGTATTTTGAAAAAAAAGTGAAATGTATTTATATATATTTTGCGTGATATTTCCCCTGTACGATTATAGGCATATTTCTATTATTATTGAAATGTATATTTATTTCTATTTGAAATGTATATTTATTTTATATACTCGATTAAGACCGAGTTTAGTATTTTGAAAAAAAAGTGAAATGTATTTATATATATTTTGCTTGATATTTCTCCTGTACGATTATGTACATATTTCTATTGAATTGTATTTATATATATTTTGCGTGATATTTCCCCTGTACTGTTATGTACATATTTCTATTGAAATGTATATTTATTTCTATTTGAAATGTATATTTATTTTATATATATCCATAATTGTGTGTATATATTTCCTGTACTGTTATATGCATATTCCTCAATTGAAATGTATATTTATTTTCTATATATTTATAATAAACAGAATGATGCAATGTTGTTTTACTTAATTATATCATGTTACGCCTTCTAAACCAACTTTTAAGAAATATAATAATGTATACAACGGTATTGCGGTATCTGGCAACATTTACGCCTTCTAAGCCAACTGGCTGATTAGGAGTCTATAATAGTGTATACATATGCTAAAAAGTGGTATCTGGCAACTCAGTCTTCGATTAGAATTAAATGAATACATGGCGCTATCTGGCAACTCAAGCCATTTACGCCCAGCCAACTGGCTGATTAGGAGTCTATAATAATGTATACAATGGTATCTGGCAACTCAGTCTTCGATTAGAATTAAATGAATACATGGCGCTATCTGGCAACTCAAGCCATTTGCAGCCAACTGGCTGATTAGGAGCCTATAAAACAACGCCTACTCGGCTGAAGTCTTAATATGCACTTGGCTCCTGCCAGGTGAACACCTCTCCTCCTCCTTTCTCTCCTCCTTCTTTCTCTTGGGGGAACTCCGCCTCCAAGTTTTCCTTGTTGCACCTGCAGCATCCCCCCTTTGGGGTATTTTTTAATTTTTTTTAATTTTTTTGCAATACCCCTACCCCCTTTGCAACAACCCCACCCCCTTTGCAACATTACGTAATCACTTGCAACATTCTTGCACTCTCCCCTTTTTCGGCTATACTACTAGTATTAATGAATAACATACAATCATTCAACTACCACATTACAGAAGGTCCACTTACACCAAGCGATCATCTGCCAATAATCATGCTCATATCTGCAAACCCAATATAAATTCCAGTCACAGAAAGAAAATCCTATAAACGAACAAACTGGGGGTGCTACAAACAAATACTGAGCGCATATGAAGGTAGCAACCTAACCGACGCTACGCTCGAAGAAATAGATGCAGAACTAAATAACATTATGAAAGCAACAGATGAAGCAGACGCAACTTACGTCCTGAAAACTGAACACAAAACCCTACCTCACCCGCCTCAAAAAAGACAGATCACACTCAAGCAACAACAATTCAAAACAATATTTCAACAAATAAGAATAAATGGCCCTAACAGATAATGTTTAACAAATGAAACGGTTAAAACAAATAAACTTCGAGTTAAATGAAATGCAAAAAACACTGGAATACTATAATAAGTAATCTCAACGTAGAAAATGATCCCAAAGCCTTCTGGATATACCGAGGTCCGAGGTGTGTATATATATATATTAGCTGTAAAACCAACTTCCCTGTTCTACTAAGCAGGGGCGAGTAAGTATACGAGCTGGCAATTGCATTCTGAAAAATCAAAGGTAGAATTTAAAGTGTATGGGCTGAATAAATTTAGGCCTTGTTACCTGGTGAGTGTGTAGTACACACACACACACACACACACACATATATACTGTATATATATATATATATATATATATATATATATATATATATATATATATGATGAATAAAACCACGAAGGAAAGGAAACACAGAATGGTGCTCAAGCGCTTTCGTCTAATGACATCCTCAGGAATTCCTGAGGATGTCATTAGACGAAAGCGATTGGGCACCATTCTGTGTTTCCTTTCCTTCGTGGTTTTATTCATCATAAATATTTTTCACGTGTTACTTTCGTGAAATAATTTTCATATAAATATATATATATATATTTTTTTTTAAGTTCGGGAAGAACCGATTCGCCTCTATTTAAAAGGGCATATCTCGGCGGAAAAACAAAGAAAAAGTGAGAGGAAAGACAGAGGAAAAAGAAAAGGTGGAGGGGACAGTCGAAGTGGAAAAAGACCAAGGATGACAAGGACTGCAGGGTCGAGCCCCATCATCTTTGGGTGCTAGGGCCGGGAGGGCGCACGTGAAACCTCCAGGAACAAGCACGTACAAACGACACAAAGAACACGAGCTTAAAACCCCCTTGCGGGGACATATATATGTATATATATATATACACACACACACACTGAAGGTAATTTGTATGGATTCATATTCGTTGATGATCTTGTTGATCTGAATTCAGTTTCGATATAATCGTTTAGGAGTGGAATTCGTCAAAATTTTTGGGGGAATCGATTGTATATTTATTTCATATGAACTAGAATTTGCTTTTCATTTTTCTTGGTATCTTTTTTTTTAATGATGGCATTAAAACTAAAAAAGAAGCAGTGACTACTACTACTACTTAATTGAACGTCTTGGTCATGACCAAAGATCAATGTGGAGTTAATTATATGTACAGTTGCCTGCATATGTAATGTTCCTCGCCTCACAGGGGACTTCGTACATGTGGCAACGCTGCAGTAATAGTCAAAGTACCCAAGTGATGGAAGGTGGGGTGGAGGTGGGACAACCGAGTCCAACAACATATAACATTGACATACAAATAATTCTAATGTAATATCTGTGTTCATAAAGATAAACAATTAATATGATCGTGAATAGCGTTCAACTCCATGTTTACTCGTCTTATACAGTAATAAGGTCCTATTATGATTACTGTAAGTCTATATGAAC
Source organism: Bathynomus jamesi (assembly GCA_023014485.1). Taxonomy (NCBI): domain Eukaryota; kingdom Metazoa; phylum Arthropoda; class Malacostraca; order Isopoda; family Cirolanidae; genus Bathynomus; species Bathynomus jamesi. Next base: position 428,416 of record JAJOZX010000775.1, on the reverse strand, counting down.
AGATACCACAATACAACTTTTTATATACTAGTGAATTTGAACCAAAAATAGACATTACACAACCAACGTCCACACTCCCTCATTCCCCTTCCCCACGATCATATTAATTGTTTATCTTTATGAACACAGACATTACATTACAATTACCCGTATTTCAATGACTGCACATTCAATTGTCTTTAAAGATATATATGTCTGTGTTATATGTTGTTGGACTCGGTTGTCCCACTTCCACCCCACCTTCCACCAGTTGGGGTACCTTGACTATTACTGCGGCGTTACCACTACGGAGTCGACTGTGAGGCGAGGAACATTACATACGCGGGCAACTGTACATATTATTCCATTTCTTATTTTTATTATTTTTTCACTAAATTTACTTTAAAATAATTTAAATATTTAAAATAATTATTTTTAACCTTTGCCAAATGAAGTGTTCGCGTATTTATTTATGTTTGTGGTAATTCAAATGCAATAACTTTCTACAAAATTGTACTCCAAGTAATTATGATACAGGATGATAAAAACCTCTTCGGATAGAAATAGGTAGTCTTGAAGTAGAAGGAAATCATGCAGATTACTTATGCTACAGTGTAGGTCAGTGGTTCTGAAAATGGGGTGTAAGTCTGATTTATTATTATAGACCTTTACAAGTTTACGTAGATAATTAACTAAATGCCAGGGTCACCAGCGCCCAAATACTAGATTGGCATCCAGCACTGCGGCGCAAAATTAATTTTAATAAAAGAAGGGAAGGACTGATTATAAAATCATCAATATGAATTTTGTATTTTATTGACAACAATTAATAACTATATGCAACAATTATTTATAAATGCAAAGGGGATTTTTACCCGTAACAACTTTGATGGACATATAAATGCGAGATTAAATAATGGCCCGTTTAGCTAATATATAACAGTCTGCAAATAATACTGATAATAATAATAAATATGTAATAATACAAATAATAATAGTACAAATGATATGTAACACTAATAATAATAAACAACTAATAATAGCCACAATGACAACCTTGTCTGCAAAGAGACAGACAAGAATACTGTAAGTGATATTTCAGAGAAAAAGAATAATAAAAATGGCAAAAATTAATAATTAATATACATATGCTATATAGGCCCAGTAACCTGTGGATGATAAATTACAGTTAATTCTCATTATGGGATTGTGTTAAGTTGAATGGGAAAACTAAGGAAGTATGTAGGCCACCTGCTAAGAAAATACATGAAACATAATAGGCTTATATTATAAAGTAAAGTATACTAAGAAAATTAATAGGCAGGCCTATGCCTCTTCAATATAATAGAGCTGAGGTTAATCTAAAACAAAGGCTACGGTAGGCCTCAGCTAGGCTAGAGTTACAATTTGGCTTTTGCCTAGATATACCTAACTTAGCCTAAGGTAATTTATTGTATGAATTGTACAGTATTATTTATAGTATGAATCTTACAGTACTAATCACAAACACTATAAGGCTTGTTAATCTCTGCAGTATGCGGTATTGCATACAGATATGCAATAGTAAAGAATATAAACATTATAAATACAAAACATACCATACAATTTTTGCTTGCTGGCGCTGTCCCTTTAGATCTTAAAATGTGGAAAACGGCGTCCCTTGTGTTGTCGTTGCACACAAGTTTGTTTTTACTTAACAATTTTACCAACAAGCCAAAATAATCCTTAAAAGCCAATTCATGTCTAGTCACACCACACTGAATGCTTAAGAATTAAATTTGATCACTGGACATGTTTAACTTGTATTTATTTATTTATTTAGATTTAAATATTTCACTCATGCCAATTTGTGGCAGTTTTCACTAATAAAAAATAATCTTGTGGTGCAAGGCACTACAAGTACTGCCCCCCAAAAACATGGTTGTCAGGGGTAAAAAAAAAACACTTAAATGTCAAAACGCACTGGCTTACGAATGACTCTTCCAGAACGAGTCATTGTTTGCTTTTGGACGGCAATATCCTGCAGCACTGGTTCTGAAGGCATGGATGGTGCTACAGGTGCAGTAGGGACATTAGGGAAGGGGATTCTTGGTGCCTGTGCAATGGGGCCACTGGCTGGTTCAAAGACAGTTGGTTGCGATAATGAAGGAGAATTGGAAGAGGGATGATAGATTGTTGTACCCTCGGATGAGGTGGTGGTACATAGGATTTAGGAAGGGTAAATTGCTGTACCTGTATATGAGATGAAGGTACAGAAGATTGAGGAGGAATAGGTTGTTGTACCTGTATTTGTGATGAAGGTACAGAAGATTGAGGAGGGATAGGTTGCTGTACCTGTATTTGAGATGGAGGTACAGAAGATTGAGGAGGGATAGTATCTTTTGTTGGAGAAAAATCAAGGTATGCTTGTTTCAAGCGGTCCACAGAAACGGTTTCACGCTTGCCCACCTTGTCAATGATGAAAGTTTTGGGTTGAAGTTTAGCAAAAACAGCTCTTCGCAGCCCTTGTGGGACCAACGGTCGAATATGCTCAGTCGAGACGTCACACAAAATTTGTAAGTCTGACTTGGGTTCAACCGGTAAAGAGCGGACTTGCAATGAAGTGGGTGAATTAATAAGAGCTTGGAGGTCTGTATCCGTGGACTGAGCCTCAGCCATCTCTGAAAGGTTGATGTGTGAGAGTCCAGGATCAGAAATTGCTGAGATGCGAGATAGAGCATCCGGCACAACATTCAAAGAACCTGAAATGTGTCGAATGTCTGAAGTAAATTGGAGAATAAAATCAAGGTGTCTTCTCTCAGTAGGAGCATGAGAGTCTGATTGAGAATGGAGAGCAAATATTAACGGACGATGATCCGTAAAAATGCTGAAGTCACGACCTTCCAGGAATGGCCTGAAATGACGGATGGAGAGGTATATCGCCAGCAACTCTCGACCAAAAGTGCTGTACCTCATTTGTGAAGGCGAAAGCTTGCGTGAAAAGAATGCGAGAGGTTCCCAAACGCCTGAAACAAGCTGCTGGAGCACTCCTGACACTGCAACGTCAGCAGTGCTGGACTTACCTATAAGCTAAATAAGCTATAGCTTAGGGCCACACACCCTCGGGGGCCTCATTTTTTTAAATATATTTTTATTTTATCATTAGTTTTTATTCTTTAACACTAATTCATCAAAAATTATATATATATATATATATATTATTTTTTCATTATCATTAACATTAATATAAAAAATAATAATTATAGTAATAATTACATTATTTTAAATTTTTTTACCCGAATTTTTTTAGAGAAGGGCCTCAAATTTCATATAGCTTAGGGCCTCAGCAGGTGAAAGTCCGGCCCTGAACGTCAGAGGCATCAGTGGCTAAGTTCAGAGGAGCGTCTGGTTGAGGGTGAACAAGGCATGTAGCTTGTGCTATAGCCTCTTTTGCTTGTGAAAAAGCATTGGTCGTAGGGCAGTGGGGAGACCATTGAGGAAGCGGCGTCGCATTAAGGGTGAGTTTTTATCCTCTCCATTGGTCTGTCCAGCCAGGTCTTGCAGATGCCTCCGGAAGGCTGTTGGCGTTTGATCCCCAAGAACTTGGTCCTTGAGTAGAGCATTGAGTCGCTCTTCTTGTGATTGGCCGAGTCTCCTGACTAACTCGCTGAGGAGGCTCTCAAAAGCTTGGTCAGACGGAGGCAATAGAGTCACATCCCGCACTACTTTGTATACTAGTGTAGGCAGGAGGTTCTTTGTGATAAGGAACTTGGTTCGTGGGTCCGTAATTCCTTTTATCGCGAAATAATCCCGCAGTTGACTCACAAAGATTCCAGGCTCTTCAGCGGTGAATTGTGGAGTGGTAGGCTGATACATTGTTAGAAGGTCTGTTATAGGTGGTGAATTTGGAGTACCACTGTTGGATGATCCTAGGTTGTTGTTGTTGTGGGTCATTGTGGCTATTATTGTTACAAGGTACTAAAAAAATTAAAATGTGTCAAAAACTGACAAGATTTCAACAAATGTTGTTGAATGCAAATAATGGCTTCAGGTAAGCTTGGTTGAGTATGAGACTCAATTGGAGTTATGAATGCCAATAACAAAAAGTTACGTAAAAATTTTTTTTTATGATGTAGCCCAATATTAGCAGAAAAATAGTCTGCGTATAGGCTGTTTGCAAAATATAAGTAAATTTGCACAAAAAAACTAGAAAACGCTGATTTTATAAAAAGGCAAAATAAAAGGAATATATTTTGCAATAGAATACACTTCCAGTACAGGTGAGTGCTTAGTACTAGTGAATTTAATAAAATTATAGATGCAGACTGAATATATTGACAAAAATTGAGAAAAAACTTTTAGAATTTTTTTGGCATAAATTACGGTGTTTGGTCACTCCAGGAGTGTCACCAATTGTAAGTCCGATTTATTATTATAGACCTTTACAAGTTTACGTAGATAATTAACTAAATGCCAGGGTCACCAGCGCCCAAATACTAGATTGGCATCCAGCACTGCGGCGCAAAATTAATTTTAATAAAAGAAGGGAAGGACTGATTATAAAATCATCAATATGAATTTTGTATTTTATTGACAACAATTAATAACTATATGCAACAATTATTTATAAATGCAAAGGGGATTTTTACCCGTAACAACTTTGATGAACATATAAATGCGAGATTAAATAATGGCCCGTTTAGCTAATATATAACAGTCTGCAAATAATACTGATAATAATAAAAAATATGTAATAATACAAATAAGGTTAATATTCGTTTTTTGACCCAGTCACACCCAGCTATAACAGCAATATATTTTGAATAACCAATCAACGCTGAATAAGAAAATATATATATTATCTTGTGCAAATTTGTATAAAATGTACTTTTTTTAAAAATATATTTTCTACTTTCTAATATGTATGTATATAAATTTCGGTTGGTTTGTTTATTTGGGCTACCTTTTTTGGACTTTTTTGGCGATTTTTCTTGGCTTTTTTTGGCTACTTTTTCTTGCTTTGGCTACTTCTTTCTGTTTCTGGTCAGTGTGGTAATTTTCGTTCTACTGGTATGACGTATCAATCTTGTGAACTTGATTTCGAAGACCTAATCCGCCTTGTTGGCCTCGATGAAGATAAAAGTTTAGATTTTTTTCCAATCACGGCATAATTCCGACATCCGTGATTTGCCCTAAATGTAATACTGCCTGTATTTTAAGACAAGACTCGAAGGTGTTTAGGTGCCGTAAAAAAAATGGAAGGATGTGAAATCGTGGGTTTTACGTGCTGGGAATAGACGTCCTCATTACCGGAAATATTTCGCACGATACTTGTTCCTGGCAGAACATCCTGACGATTCTACAGTTCTGCATCACTTCCTTACTGCAATTGCAGAACTATATCCTCGAAAATAAGGTGACTGGTTAGGTTAGGTGGTTAGATTAAGTTAGATTAAGTTAGATTAAGTTAGATTGTGTTTAGCACGAATGCAAACTTTTCTGGTCGATTTTGAGGTGTTTTGCACGAATGTGCCATCCGTTTCCTGTGCAAATGCGTAGTTTTCGAGATGACGATATCTCGAAAACTACGCATTTGCACAGGAAACGGATGGCAGATTCGTGCAGAGCACCTCCAAATTGACCAGAAACGTTTGCTCTCATTATAAAAAGAGACTGGGTCAAAAAACGAATAATTACCACACATAATAATAGTACAAATGATATGTAACACTAATAATAATAAACAACTAATAATAGCCACAATGACAACCTTGTCTGCAAAGAGACAGACAAGAATACTGTAAGTGATATTTCAGAGAAAAGAATAATAAAAATGGCAAAAATTAATAATTAATATACAAATGCTATATAGGCCCAGTAACCTGTGGATGATAAATTACAGTTAATTCTCATTATGGGATTGTGTTAAGTTGAATGGGAAAACTAAGGAAGTATGTAGGCCACCTGCTAAGAAATACATGAAACATAATAGGCTTATATTATAAAGTAAATATACTAAGAAAATTAATAGGCAGGCCTATGCCTCTTCAATATAATAGAGCTGAGGTTAATCTAAAACAAGGCTACGGTAGGCCTCAGCTAGGCTAGAGTTACAATTTGGCTTTTGCCTAGATAGACCTAACTTAGCCTAAGGTAATTTATTGTATGAATTGTACAGTATTATTTATAGTATGAATCTTACAGTACTAATCACAAACACTATAAGGCTTGTTAATCTCTGCAGTATGCGGTATTGCATACAGATATGCAATAGTAAAGAATATAAACATTATAAATACAAAACATACCATACAATTTTTGCTTGCTGGCGCTGTCCCTTTAGATCTTAAAATGTGGAAAACGGCGTCCCTTGTGTTGTCGTTGCACACAAGTTTGTTTTTACTTAACAATTTTACCAACAAGCCAAAATAATCCTTAAAAGCCAATTCATGTCTAGTCACACCACACTGAATGCTTAAGAATTAAATTTGATCACTGGACATGTTTAACCTTACCTTACCTTACAACCTTACAAAGGTTCCACGTGATGATTTCTCATTTCGCGAAGGTCAAGCGTGTCGCCCCTCCTCTCGAGTTGGCCTGGTGAAGTAGTGAGTTGGATTCTTGCGCTCTCCACCTCACATAGCCAGGTACGCCCGGCTCATCGGGGATTGTTCTGAGCCAGGCGTCAAGTCTTCTTTTGAAGATTTCCACTGCAACTCCCTTGGTGTTTCTTAGGTCTTTGTATTTATTTATTTATTTAGATTTAAATATTTTACTCATGCCAATTTGTGGCAGTTTTCACTAATAAAAAATAATCTTGTGGTGCAAGGCACTACAGGGGTACGGCGTACCCTCCCCAGGGGTACGCGAAGGGGTCCTGAAAATATAACCCTTTTAATTGTATATAGTATTTACGATTAACAAACGGCCACGAGTCACATGGTCGTAAAGAAAGTAAAAATCCTCTATCTCTCTCGAAAATCCAGAAAATCTCGTGAAAGAATTAAGGGATACAGAAGAAGAAAAAGTTTGAGAACTGCTGGTGTAGGTATATATAAAGCGTTGGGCTTCCGGCATTTTCAGCCTGCGCGGGAATCTGAGTCAACGAGCAGACGCTCGGTTACTCTTTACTCCATTCCCCCAAAGCAGAGTCACCCCTCCCCGCTTTCTTTTTACGTCATTGTTGACGTGTATGTGTGTGTGTGTGTGTGTGTGTGCATAATATCGTATACATATATACACAATTTGTGTTCGTCTGATCCAAGATCGACTAAGCCTAGTGTATTTAATAATTATGTAGCCTGCGTTCAACCAGATATTTAAAAATATTTGGTCTATATGTAAACAGCTTACATAATATTTTAATAATTAGGCATAGTTACAAGGCACTAGGCCAGGGCATTTCTTTCACAGCTTCACTTGGGGGAGCAATTCTCAAAAAGGGCACTTCAAAAGACCAGGGAGGGGGACATTGAAAATAATTACATATGTGTCTGTGACTGGCGTCACAAAGTAGCAGGTGGGAAAGCATGCGTAAAATGGTACAAAAAGATACTGTATGTATGATATTATATTGTACACATGATATATAAGAACATAAGAACGGCTACTAAAAAAAAATAGTTCCTTATTTCTAACCTACTGTATGGTTTAAATACCTCATATTTATGGCCTTTTGTATTCATATATTTATCAAAGGTAAAATTGAATTTAATTTAATTTTGTTTATTTGTTATACCTCGTTATCCTCCTCGTTTAAGTTCCGTGTGTTGGTCTCTCTTCACATGAAGGTCAAGCTGGTGGCCCTGACTCTAGGTCTGGAATGGTGGAGGAGCGAGTTGCTTTCTTGCGCTCTCCACCGTACATAGGCATTAGCCAGGTATACCCAGCTCATCTGGTAACGTCCTGAGCCAGCCATCTAGTCTTCTCTTGAAGACTTCAACTTTGACCCCTGTAACGTTTCTGAGGTCCTTTGGAAGCTGGTTAAAAAGTCTTGGCCCCTTGACAACCAAGCTATTTTCCTTCAGTGTTGAGGAGGTCCCTTGTCGAGCCTTTAATTTGGGAACACTACAGTATTCTGTTTTTCCTATTTTCCAGCGTTGTTTGGATGGTAATTGGGTTTAGTTTTAGGTTTGGTATAAATTTTTCGATCATTTTCCATATGTAGATTATGGTGTACCTCTCTTCTTCTTTCCGGGGAGTACAGATTTAGTTTACGTCGTCTTTCCCAGTATTGAGTTCTTTGCAGCCATCAATCTTGGCTGTGAAATGTGTCTGCGTTTCTTCTAGTTTATTAATTTCTTCCTTTTTATATAGGGACATCAAAACTGACCAGTATTCAAGTTTTGGTATAATCAGTGTTTTTAGCAGGGGAATCATTACTGTCCTGTCCCTCCTTTTGAACGTTCTTAGTACCTGTCCCGTGAGTCTTTTTGTTTTGTTTATTGCATCTGATTTTGTGTCTCGAATTTGGCATCATCGGTCATTATTACCCTCAAGTCTACCGCTTTCATGCTTCTCTGAATTTCCTGTCTATCTGAAGCATAATATGGAGTCTTGGTTCCTCATTTCTACCATATCTTAAGAGCTGAAATTTCTCGGTGTTAAATGTCATATTGTTGTCTTCTGACCATTTGTATATTTTGTTCGTGTCCCTCTGCAAGGCCTCCACTTCATTTGCATCGCTGATTTTTCTGCTGATCTTTGTATCGTCCGCAAAGGATGTCACTATACTGTTGCTGTTTACTCCACTGTCTATGTCTGTCAGCATGATAATGAACAGTAGGAGGGCCAGTACTGTACCTTGTGGTACTGAACTGCGTACTTCCTATTCTGATGATGATATACCTTGAATTCTGACGACCTGTGGACGTTCTCTGAGAAAGTTGTAGATCCATTTTCCCACTTTGCCTGTTATTCCCATACGTTTCATTTTATGTGCTATTATACCATGATCGCATTTGTCGAAAGCTTTAGCAAAATTTGTGTATATGACATCGTAGTTGTCATTGCCTTCAAGTGCATCTAGGATATTGTTATAGTGCACTATAAGTTGCGATAGGCATGATCTTCCTAATCGGAATCCGTGCTGATTTTCGTTGAATCTTTCCAGTGTCTTCAAGAAATCATAGATTTTCTCTCTGACTATTCTTTCAAATATTTTGGTGAGGTGGGATGTCAATGACACTGGTCTATAGTTCTTTGCTTGAGATCTATCCCCTCCTTTATATATATGGACAATGTTTGCTCTTTTCAAGATGCTCGGTATTTCCCCAGTGTCTACGGATCTCCATATCCAGTAAAAAGGTATAGCTATTTCATTTTTACACTTTTTAATCAATTGTGCGTTCCATTTGTCCGGACCTGCAGCTGAATGTGATTTCATTTGTCCTATAGCTCTCGCTACATCTTCTGGGGTAAAATCAAAGTCTGTTATACATTCTCCTTTCAATTTCTCTTCGAAGAATGCATCTATGTCAGGTATTGCTTTGTCACTTTTAGGGGTACTGAAGACCGATTCATACTGGACTCTCAATGTTTCAGATATTTCTTTTAGATCGTCTGTTAATTCATTATTTTCTTTCCTTAAGGGCCCGATAGTGGCTCGCGTTTTTTTTTTTTTCCTTTTCGCATAGCTATAGAAGTACTTTTTATTTTTCCTTATTGCTTCTACTGCCTTTTCCTCTTCCCTCTCTGTATGGCCCTTAATCAGGGTTCGCATTTCCCTATCGATACTCTACAGTTTTTCTTGTATTACTTTCCTGGCATTGTTGTCTCCGCAATTAGCTGACTTCGCCGCTACTCTCTTTGTTTTGCGGAATATCCTTCTCTTTTGCTTCTTTAGCCGGTTCCTCTTTCCTTTTGGCTGTGATTTCGGAGCATATTTTTCTAAAATTCTCAGCGTCTTTTCTTTCAAGGTTGTTAGCATTTCCTCAGTTGTTTTATTCTCTAAAACTGTTCTCCACTTTTTTTGGGATGTGTGATCTGATTTCTTTCCAATTTATGGTCTTGGAATTTAAGTTAAAAGCCCCGAATTTGATTCTTCCTTCCGTATGTGTATTGCCTTAATGTTATCACCATATTTGTTGATAACTCGATTATGTTGTGGTCTGAGATAATAGTTGGGGTTATATTTATATCAGAAATCAAGTTCGTGTTATTCGTGAATACCAGATCTAGGCAGGTATTTTTTCTGGTATTTTCTGTTATCTCCTCTGTCAGCATAAACTCGTTTGTGAGAGCCATCAGCATTTTTGCTTGCTCCTGGACCTCTCTTGTGCCCCCTTATCTTGATGTATAAATATATTCCTATCCACCTTTTTGTATTTTATAAATGGGAAATTAAAATCGCCGCAGATTATTATATTAGGGGATGGAGAGTTTACGGACTTTATTAGGGTTCTGAATCTGATATCAATGGCATCCGAAAATTTTTCAGTTGGAGAGTTTGGAGGTCTATAGATGACTATCAATACCATGTTTAGTTTCTCTATTTTCACTGCAAGGGTTTCCACGAAGCTGTTGGATTTACCTCTTACCGTCTCTGTCATATGCCTCTCATGTATATAAATAGCACAGCCACCTTTACATCTCGCTGTTCTATTCGCTTTTAGTAAGTTGAATCCATCGATATGCAATTCTTTCTTATCGATACAGTGTTTGCAGTTATCGCAGTTTCCTTGGCAATCTTTAAGATGTGTTTCTGTGGGGCATGCGATGTCCGCCCTTGTTTCGTCCATAAATCCTTTCAGGTACAAAACTTTGTTTAGTGAGTTGTTCGGTTTTATTCCTTGAATATTTGCCAGGACAATGTTTATGTTCCTTGTTTTCCATTGCCCCTTGTGCATTTTAAGTTCGTTGCCCCTTTCTGCATTTTAAGCTCGTTGTCCTTTGGTTTCGCGTGTTTTGTAGCCTTCTGGTCTTCCAAGATGGATCCGTTCCCGCCTACCTGTTCTGGTAGCTTCTTGCCACGAAGCGGTCCGGCTCGAAGGTTCCCAGCTGTGTCAGCTGCATGTGTTGTATAAGACTTAGTAAGCCATACCGTGTCCGAGATGTTGGAAAAATTTTGTTTGCTATTTGTGTACATATTTTTTTCTCACATTCCTCCTATTGTCATTTGAAACTTGTCCTTTGTCCTTTGAACTTGTCGGGAGATGATGGTAGTAACATTTTCTCCCGTACTGGCAGATTCCAAATGTCGCGTAAGTCTTGCAAATGTCCGGATGGTAGAATTTGCAGTTTCCACCGAATTTGCAGTGACCATTATTGTAGTAGTTGCACGAGGGAGGGTGTTCGTATATACACTGTCCTCCCTTATATTTGCAAATTCCTTTCCTTTCATGTTATAAGGTTATACATTTCTACCATGTCTCCTCTAACCCGTCTATGTTCCAAAGAATACATATTCAATTGCTTAAGCCTATCTTTATAAGTTAAGTGACACAATTTTCACCAACTGAAAGGGCACGTGCCCTCTCCTCCTCAGTGACTTCTAAAATGGAATGACTGCGGGGCAGGTGCATGGGCTGGGGAGGAAATTGCCCCCCCCTCCCACTTTCAATGTAAAAATATGCCCTGCACTAGGCTTTGCATTAGTCTCCAGAGTTTAGTCAGGCCTTGCTCTAACATACATGAACAATGAATAATTCCTATGTTCATATATTTTTATATTCATTCGTGTAATTCTTAGATCCATTCGTATGATTCTTATATTCATTTATATAATTCTTATATTCATTTATATAATTCTTATATCCATTTATATACTTCGTATATTTATATAATCCTGTATCTTCGTATATATTTATATTCATATAATCCTTAAGTTTACTTAATCCGTACATTTATATAATCTTTATATTCAAATATTTTTTTACATAAGAACCAAATTCGTATGACGATGACAATGTTTAGATACAATTTTTATTTGCTTTCTGTTTTTTCAGTGTTGCAACCATTTCTATGGTTGAGCCGTAGGCCTATCCATGTTTGTGCCATTAGAAGTTCGCTGTGGGAAGCGAATGTCCCTTAATTTCATTCCCTTAAAGTACAAACAAGACAATCGACGGTTCAGATCGTTTAACATTTCCATCACAATATTACCCATATCTCCACTTTCCATTTGTTATAGAATTTATGATAATTAATTAATTATTGTTGCCTTGCATCTATCCCTCATCCCTATGTGAAAAATGCTCTGTATGAATTGGTCCCCAATTAGCCCACCCCAAATATCTCCACTCTCCAGTCTAACTATAGAGTAGGTTAAGCCTAGCCTTGTAGGGGTCAGCCTAGAGATTCCGGAAATGGTCCAGAGCGGGCAGAGTAAATTGAGGTCCACAGTAGGATTCCTCACCAAATTAGGTTAGGGTAATTTACCTTCACCTTTGTTAAGCTATGAGTTGATGTTAGGTCTTAGACCACAATGTAGGCCTAATTTGTCTGACCCAGCTTAATTTATGTCCCTTAATTAACTAGGCTAAAAAAACACAACTGATCACTTACCGAATGTTATTAGACAGTCTTTCTTCTCTTTGCTCAATTGTTGAGAGCGTACTGGCTGGGGGATCTTTTTCCGTTGTTTAGCCTCTTCCTTCTCTCCGTTCCGTCTTGTTCTCTCGTTGGCTCCTTTTCTTCTCCTGTCCTTTTTCGCTGGGCTTTTTCCACTAGCGTCCTCTTGATTTTTTTCAGTTGATTGATCGGTAATGTATGTGTATTACCGAGCACGCTCTATCACACAGTATATAAATACTAATGTGAGAATAACTCTGGTGAGCAACCAACTGGTTTCATCCACCCAGTTATTGACATAAAAGGAATTTAATAATTGTTAGATTAACTACCTACCTACTCAGTGGACCATTTTCGTTACCTCCCAACTACCCACACGTATCAGTTTTCCATATACTGGGGGCCCCTGGAGATAAAAATCTTGGTGTCATTGTCACCAATTTTTATGTCTGAGTGTAGACTAGCTAACTATTTGACTGCAAATGCCTGTTAATCTGATTAACAGACTATCCTCACCTTCTCATGGAGAAGATGTAGCATTTAATTAGAAGAGAAAATATACTGTACATCCATAGGATGAAACTATCCATGGTCTTTACCATAAGAAAAGGAAAAGTGAAAGTTAGAAGATGAAATTACAATTCCCCAGCATCTATTTTTTGTTGTAAAACTAGTCGCGCCTTTAACGCTGTTTGTCGCTGAGGTCTTGTGTCTGTCAATGTTGTAGTAGGAGGCGTTACCACTCCTACTGTCAAGGGGAGAGTTACTGGAAGTTCAGTGTCTCCAGTTGTTACTGTCGGTGGAGAGGGCTCTCCAAAGTCCATTGTTTTGGGTCCAGACTCTAGGGGGTACAAAAGAGAAATGTCTCTTGTTGTGTCACCCGTTGAAGTCCTTAATTTGACCACTCTTGTTACCCCATCTGTCCCTGGTCTGAGTTCTAAAACTCTAGCCAGAGCCAGTATTGTCTTGGAGTACTGTCATGTATGAGAACAAGGTCCCCTACCTTAATTGTGTCAGACCAATCCTTCTTAGTCATTTGTTTATGTCTCTCCCTTAGACCCATCAAGTACTCAGTTTTCCACTGTTTAATGAAATGAGCTTTAACTCTAGTTAAGTGTTGTAACTTAGTCTGGAGTTCATCATGTCATTGCGTCTAGGTTGGGTCTTCTGAAGAGTCTATATTGTAGTCCGGCAGGAGACTAACTTGTTCACCCCGAATCAAATGATTTGGAGTTAATGGTTCCGGGTCATTAATGTTGTCACTCACATAAGTGAGTGGCCTATTGTTGATGATGATCTTAATCTCAGCCAGGAGAGTGAGCAACTCAAACAAGTGTATCTGTTTTATACCAATTGCTTTTTTCAAGCAATTCTTTACTGTTTGTATATTCCTCTCCCAGATAGAACCATACCAAGGAGAGGCAACTGGAATATACTTCCACTTTATGTTTGAATTTTGTACATATAATTGTGTGACTTTATTGCTTAACAAGTCATTAATGACCTGTTCACCAGCCTTGAAATATGTAGCATTGTCAGTATTGTCAGTCCAAACTGTCTTGGGTACTGAATGTCGTGCACAGAATCTCTTAAAGACAGCAACAAAAGATTCTGCTGTAAGGTCCTCCACAACATCCAGATAAACAGCTCGTGAGGCAGCACATGTAAACAGTACAATGTACATTTTTTGTTCAGTGTCAACCGCCCCTACAGTCAATGCTCCTGTATAGTCAATGCCTACAGTCAATGCTCCTGTATAGTCAATGCCTACAGTCAATGCTCCTGTATAGTCAATGCCTACAGTCAATGCTCCTGTATAGTCAATGCCTACAGTCAATGCTCCTGTATAGTCAATGCCTACTGTCTCAAAGGGTCTGTTGAGAGTAACTCTCTCCTCTGGCTAAGCAGGAGGATTTGGTTTCCTATAGGGCCTAGCATGAATACGCCTACATGTAACACACTCATTCAGAACTGTTTTAACAGTGATCCTCCCCTTGGGTACCCAATAAGTTTTTCTTAATGCAGTTAGTGTCTGTGGTAACCCCAGATGATGTACATCATTGTGCGTTTGTCTGATGATTAATGTTGTCAGATAGCTAAATCTTGGTAAAATGATTGGATGTTTGCTTTTGTAAGACAGTTTTGATTTGTCTAATCTCTCTTTACACCTTAGAAGACCTTCCTCATCTCTAAACAAGTTTAGATCCACAACTACTGATGGTACAGGCTCTTTTGTTTGTTTCCCATTAGTCAAGAATTCTAACTCTTTATTGTACTCCTTTTGTTGTGCATGCCCTATCCAGTACTTGGTTGCAACTTCTGTATAATTGTGATTGTTCTTATTTAGCTGACAAGTTTGTTGAAATCAATGCAAAAAACTTCACTTTTTTCTACGTGAAGGTCAAAATATGAAAATAAAAACCTACTCTAATAGACAGAGTTTATTTCCACGACAGTTTCGACGCCCACTGGCATGCAAGAGTGTTTAGTGGAGCAAGTGTGCCCGAAGTCCTTGATACCGTTTACCTTCAGGAAGGACCATACACCGTTTCTGAATTTTGCCAGGGAAATTTTGAAGGAACGTATTCCGTGTGTTAAAAGAGAAATTGACCATACGTATTTCAAACTAAGAAATTGTCTACGCGTCCTTAAATCGCATGTGTCGTGTGAACTACTTGTGGCGCTGTTTGAAACTGCAGATTATAAATGCGACGTGGAGACTAGATGCACTAAACAACGACTTAACAGAAAGCTATCCTATTTATGTGATGAAAGTGCTTGGTCAAAGTGTGCGGTGGAAGGTTCCGTTTTAAATTTATCGACATATGTCTTATCCAAATCCGAAAAGGAAGTTCTTAATTTAGGGCTGTCGTTTGCCCTTAAACCCGATAAAAACATTGTTTTAAATTTTGTGTCTTTCGTAGTTAATTCCAGGGTGGATATTCTGTGTTTAAATGGTTTGATTCTGAGCAAGTTTCTGGAACATTTCAACTCAATGGACTCTATTCCCAAAAGATTCCGGTTAGCTTTAGACAAGCTCAGGAAGAATGAAGCAATATCTGTCACTAAAGCTGACAAAAGTAACACTGTGGTTATTTTGGACAAGTGTGATTATAAACAAAAAATGGAAGCGTTACTTAGTGATGAATTCACCTACACCAAAGTGAGATCGTCCCCCTAAAGCGTCTTTCTGCCGAATTCAACAAAACCATCAGGAACTTATTAATTAAAAGATGTCCCGGCGATTGATCCTAAAAGATTTCTACAGATTAACCCCAAACTCCCCCACATTTACGGGTAGCGTACGATTCAGCGCCGCCACTTCAGCGCCGACGTTTTAGCGCCGCCATTTCAGCGCCAGGCCACTTCAGCGCCAGACTATTCAGCGCCCGCCACAATAGTTTCAAGACAACTCAATAAAATGTGCAGGCTAAGGATCGATATATCTAATGAAAATAATTAATTCAATTTTTTTATTTTATGTGCAGGTACTAATTTTTTTTTATAATGGAAGGAAAATAAAGGGTTCACAAATTCTGAAATAAAAAAAGGAAAAATGATATAAGTGTTGGGAGCAAAATATTCTGAAATTACATCATTAGTTATATGAATAAATATTCTTAACCTAACCTAACCTAACCTAACTTGAAGCCGGCTAACTACGGCTAACGCCTGCGGCGGGCTGTTTTTAACCTAACCTAACTAACCTAACCTAATCCCAACACTAATTTTTTTTATAATGGAAGGAAAATAAAGTACCATAACCAAAACCAAACCAACATTATACAAAGTTAATAACAACAAGTAATGTTAATAAAACAAGTAAAGTCAAAACAAGTATAGTCAATAAAAACAACAGAGAAAATGACCGGCGCTGAAAGGGCCCGTCGCTAAATAGTCTGGCGCTGAAGTGGCCTGGCGCTGAAATGGCGGCGCTGAAACGTCGGCGCTGAAACGTCGGCGCTGAAACGTCGGCGCTGAAGTGGCGGCGCTGAAGTGGCCCATCCCCCACATTTACGGCCTACCCAAAACCCATAAGATTAATATACCACTCCGTCCCATTATTTCACACAGGGGTTCCTTTAGTTACAGGTTATCTAAATTTCTTGCAGATAAATTACCCCCATTAGTTAGTAAATTTCAGGCTCGCACATCACTAATTCCTGTGACTTTATTAACAAAGTTATGTCCTTAGATTTAAAACGGGGAAGAATGATCAGTTTTGACGTTGAGTCCTTGTTTACGAAAGTTCCCATTGATGATGTACTTAGTTTTTTAGATAGAAAATTGCCAACATGTAACGTAGAACTAGGCATGCCCACATCTGTATTTTTAGAACTGATAAAACTCTGTCACCAATAATGCCTTCTCCTTCGGTGAAGAATTTTATTTGCAACGTTTTGGTATGGGAATGGGGTCCCCTTTATCCCCAATACTTAGTACATTATACATGGAATATTATGAGTCGGAATTGTTGCAAACAATATGTCCCAGGATTCTAATTTGGTTTCTTTATGTAGATGATATTTTCTCATTTTGGCCTGACCACTGGAACAACTTTGACACTTTCTTTCAGTCATTAAATAATCTTGTTCCCTCTATTAAATTTAAATATGAATGGGAGAACGACAAACAATTACCTTTTCTAGATGTTTTGGTCATTAACGAAAGCGGAAAGCCCAATTTCACGGTCTATAGAAAACCTACTCATTGTAATTCGTACATTCATTATTTTTCATATCATGATGAAGGGGTTAAAAGCTCAATTATTTCTTCCATGTTTCTAAGAGCACTCAGGATTTGTAGCCCACATTTGCTGGACCCGGAAAATTCAAAGATTTGGAACATTTTTAAGTATTTAAAATATCCTGAGTGGTTTATCAGAAAGGCGTATTTTAAAGCCAGAAAATCTTTTTAGGCCCCTCGGGAACCTTCAGTTAACCAAAAACAATATGTGAGTTTGCCTTACATTGCCGGCTTAGAAAGAGTAAAACCGCTGACGAAAGATTTTAAGTTTGCTTTGGCGTTCAAATATTCGTCTACCGTGAAAAGTAAATTGGTTAGGAATAACGTTGCAAAACAGGAACAAGCCTGTGTCTACAGCATTCCCTGTAAAAGTTGTGATTTAGTATGCGTGGGAGAAACTGGAAGAAATATTGAAACCCGTATTAAAGAACACAAATATGCCTTCAGAAGTTGTAATACTAATAATGCCATTTTTTATCACGCCAGCCAAAATAATCATGCTATAGCTTGGGAATCAAGTAAGGTACTTTATAAATGTAATAATTATGTCAAAAGAAAAATAATAGAATCTGTGTGCATAGAAAAAGTAGATAATTTTAATTTGTGCGAAGGTACTTATAAGTTAGACCCTTTAATGAGATTCTTGGTCAAAAAATCTCTTACGGAGTCGTGGGAACGTGTTCGAACCTAAGTGTGAATTTCTTAAATGTCTCTGGATTGGATTGTTTCCTTACTCGCTTTTAGTAAATGTAATAATGGAAGTAATAAATGTGGAAATAAATATAAATGCAACAGATGTAATAATAAAGGTAATATTATAAATTTAATAATTAGGGTAAAGGTAATAATAATAAATGTTAAAAAATGTAAATGCAATAATAAATGCAGTAATTATGTCAAAATATTAGAATCTGTATGTATAGAACAAGAAGATAGTTTTAATTTGTGGGAATGTACTTATAAGCGGACCCTGTAATAAAATGCCCTTCCGGTGTCGGGAGAACGGTATCTAACCTAGGTGCGAATTTCTCAATGGTCTCTGGATTGTTTCCTAATCGGCTTTTTTCATTCGTTTTTCGGTTTATAATTTCTGTATAATAAACAACAATGTAATAACCAATGTAATAATAAATTTATAATTTCTGTAATAAATAATTATGCAATATTAAATGTAATAAATTTAATAATAAATGTAATAATTATGTAAAAAAAAAAAAAAAAAATAATAGAATCTGTATGTTTAGAACAGGAAGATAGTTTTAAATTTGTGCGAATGTAATTAATGAAAATGCCCTTCCGGTATCGGGAGAATGGGATCTAACCTAGGTGTGAATTTCTTAACGGTCGGTCCCTGGACTGTTTTTCCCTCTTGTTTTGGTTCATTCGTGTTTCTGTATCCACCCGAGTGGGTTTTTATTTTCATATTTTGTTGAAATCAGAATAATGTTCATAATTAGTGATTGGTTCAACCTTTTCATTCGAAAAGATTAAATTTATGTCAAGTTAACTTGTTCCACAGGCCATTGGTCTGTATTACAGAGCCACTTAGGTCCCATGAACCAAGTTTTGTTTGACTTCAACAACTTGTAGGATAAACCTTTGGTCAGAAAGTCTGCTGGATTTTGTTTAGTTGGAACATAGTGAAACTTGACTTGTAGGCTTTCATTAGCTTCAGCTATTTCTTTTAGCCTATTTCTTACAAAGATGTTCTTACTATTAACGCTATCATTCTGTATCCAGGCAAGACAAATCTGACTGTCGAGCCAGATGTGGATATCAGTTATGTTCACATCATGGTAAGCATCCTTAAGCAATGAAATAGTTTTAATGGCTAATGCAGCAGCCAATAATTCCAATTGAGGTATGGTTCGGGTAGGTTTGAGAGGTGCAACTTTCCCTTTTGCATAAATTAGATGACTTTCTGTAGGACTTACAAGATACGTACAGCACCCATAAGCCTGTGTGCTTGCATCAGCAAACTCATGAAGTCTCTGGGGTTTATCCCTAAACCCACAGCACCTTTGTATTTTAATGTTCTGCACTTTTGTTAAATCAGTAGCTAACTTCTTCCAAGATTTTTTATCTTCAGTTGTTATTGGCTCATCCCACCCACCATTTGTCCTCCAAACTTCTTGGAGGAGAATCTTTGATTTTTATTGTTGAATGCAGGAATAGACCCATGGGATCAAAAATCTTTGAAGCCTCTGATAATATTTGCCTTTTAGTGTTAGCTTCCTCATCAAGTTTAAAACCTTTAGTGCAGATTGAATCATGATTGTTAGAAGTTGCATCCAAATACCAGTTCATACCTAAAGTTTTAACTCTGTCTGATGGTTCAGTAAAACCATTATTATCCTTTAAAATCTTTTTGTTTAAATCTTCATCATTTGAAATCCACTCTCTTAGTTCAAAGTTACCTTGTTGCATAATGTTTTGAGAGTGTTCATAGACCTCAGATAATTCAGATTTTGTTGATGTTGAGCCTATTAGACTGTCTACATAAAAATGTTCTTTAAGGAAGTTTAGTGTTAAGGAGTTATTAAACTGGTTCAAATGATGTCTAATTGTCAATGCTAATAAGCTAGGTGAGCAATTGGCTCCAAACAACACAACATTGAATATATAGGTTACGAACCCTTTATTCAAATCAAATGGATCCCTGAACCATAAGAACCTAAGTTGGTTCTTGTCATATTCATTTTTAAGATTTATTCTCATAATGCCTTTGAAATGTCACTTTGTAAGGCATATTCATCTAACCTGAACCTGAGTAAGATCTTCACAAGGTCAGAAATGAGATTAGGACCCTCAATCAGGCAATCATTCAAACTGTGTTTATCACTGTCTTTGAGGCTACAGTTATATACTACTCTGAGTTTTGTTGTTGGGGCATCTTGTCGATAAACCCCCTGTGGGTTAAATAATGACAACCATCTTTTTTAAAAGGGTTATTTGTTATGAAGATAAAAACCCACTCTAATAGACAGAATTTTGTGGAAATAAACTGTCTATTAGAGTGGGTTTTTATTTTCATATTTTGACCTTTACGTAGAAAAAAGTGAAGTTTTTTGCGGTTATTTGTTACTTCTTCAATGAAGCCTTTCTGTAGCTGTTCTTTGAAGACATCACTGTATATTTGAATTCTATTATCTTGTTTGAGCTTTTTCATTACTTTATATAAATGTCCTTTAGCTACTTTCAGATTATCTCTTAAAGTTGGACAATTTATTTTCCAAGGTAACTCAACAAAATAACTATTGTCTTTGCACTGAATGGTGTCTTCATATCTTTCTACCATTAACTGATCTTCTGAAGTTTGATTTGTGTCATATATACCCACAGATTCTAGCAACCATAAAGTTTGAATTGCCTCATCCAGATTTTCATTTGATAGTGATGAATTAATGTTCTTAGTTGTTATAATATTATTCAGTGTTGCTATTCTTACAGGTGTTATGTAGGACTGAGTTGAGGCACATAGTATTTGTTAGTCATGAACTATTTTGGTTTAGGTCTAGGTTGTATCTGGATAGGTCACCCAAAGTGGCTATCCCTGATGGTGTCTGATAAGCTATTCCATTACCTATCTTCACTATGCCCTTATGAATAAGATGAATATAATCTGCCCCCATTAACATTTCAATGTTAGCTACTGTATTGTTTGTGATATGTCTATCAGCTATATTGTACTGTTTCCTCAAATGATTGATGGTTTGTTCTAGTTTGGGTACAACCAGTTTGTTTTGTCCTACTTTTGGAATAATGACTGTTTTAATTTTTTCTAATTCATTTTCTATATGTAATTCCAAGTCAATTGTCTTATAGCTAATTTTGTTTGAGTTATCCTTAACAAAGGATGTGATATTGAGTTCTTGTTCATTCGGGTTTGGTGTCAATTTATTAACTAAATTTTGCGAAACAAATATCTGTTGAGAACAAGAGTCTATAAGACATCTCACTGAAGTGGTGCTACCCTCACCATTCACTAAGTCCAAAGTAATAGTTGGTAAAAGAACCTCAGTGTTTTTTGTTACGTTGTTTGAACAAACACAATGTCCCATGAAAGTTGCATTTTCTTGATTGTTTGGAGGAGGTATCTTTTGAGTTTGAGTATTGTTGTTTGATGAGACATGTCGTGAACTTTTGCAAAACTTACAATTGAATCTTAACCTAGATTTAGTCTTTCTTATAATGTCCCTGGCCAGTACACTTTTTACATAGGTTCAACTGTTCACATCTTCTTGATCTTGAGTTAAAGTCTTTATATTTGCCACACCCAGTACTATTGTGTTCATCACTTGCACAAAATTTACAATGTGGTGTGTAAGTTGAGGCAGCAGTTACATTAAAGTTCTGTAATGTAGATGTTCGTGTGTTACAGTTGGTCACATTTGATTCTACAGTATCAAGTTTTGTCTGTTTGGCTGTAGCTAGTTGGTCTCTGGGGACAGTCTTTGGTTTATCCATAGTCTGGGTCTTATTTTGTGTTGAACTATTTCTCAATTTGAAATTAATTAGGATAGTTGGAAAGTGTTTTCTGATGTTTTCAAGATTAGGATAATTTTCTCCCGTCTTTTGAACTAAAACATCTTTAATGGTTATCTTTTAAGGGTACAAAATCAATAATTTGTTGAGCTAATTCAAATATAATCTCATCTTTATTAATGTAATTACGTTTCAAGAGATCAATAGCTATTTCATATGAATCACCCACAGCTGGTAAATAGGCTATCATGTTATAGGCTGGACCTTTAAGGAAACTAGTTAAGTAGCTAAACTTATCAACAGTTGGAATATAAGGTTTATTACCTATTGAACCCTCAAATTTTTCAATGAAAGATGGGAATTGTACCGTGTTCCCATCAAATGTTGGTACTAGCAAAGTAGGTAACTTAGCCCTAAATTCTTGTGACTCGGGATTTGGCATGTCATTTAAATTTTGTTGAAGGTTAGCTCGACTTTGATTAAAATCAGAAATAGGTTTATTTGGTGTTAAGTCGGTCAAACGAGACTGTAATCTCCTTATGTGCTGTTCAATTGAGATTACCTGATGCTCATTACACTGGTATGCATATGAAATTTATTTGTCTGCTGTGAGGGTTTTTTCAACTCATATTATATAATTCGACCATGCTGAATTCGAAAATGACATTGGTTTTCCTCAATCAGGTCAGGTTTTTTCTCTATTGGCCATTTATTATAAGTCCAATTTTATCCCCAAATTTATTGATTTTTTTAGCTTAAACACTGTAGATACGAGTAATATTATAAGAACACTCGTGAAAAATGAAAACATTGTGTGAATAAATACTTTTATTCATACAATGAATATGGAAAAAAGTTTATTGAGGAAGGAATGAAGTTTTTTTGGCTTTCCGTCTGTGTTTTTCTTCGGGCACGTCTCACTTCAAACACCAGCAATAGCCCGCCAGCATATTGATATCCCAGTTTCCCTGGTACCTCTCTTCCATTATTTTGATATCTTGGTGAAATCGTTCACCCTGTTCCTCACTATAATCCCCGCAATTTTCAGGAAAATAGTCCAAGTGGGACCACAAAAAGTGCATTTTTATGGACATGCGCGACCCATGAGCTTTGAAAGCTTCCATCAAGTTTTCGACAACGGACTCGTATTCTGGACTTCTACGCTTGCCAAGAAAATCAGTGACAACTGATTTGAATGCCTGCCAGGCATTCTTCTCAGTTGGAGTCATTGCGTTTTCGAACTGAGTATCCTTGAAAGTTCGAATTTGAGGACCATCAAAAACCCCAGCATTTAGTTTAGCATCAGATATATGAGGAAATTTACTCTCGAGATATCGGAATGCTGAACCCTCCTTATTCATTGATTTGATGAAATTTTTCATCAAGCCCAGCTTAATATGAAGTGGTGGGAGCAAAATTTTGTTGGTGGTACAAGGGGCACTGAAACGACATTATGCGACCCAGGTTCAAAATTCTCTCTGGATGCCCATTCACGCTGTGCATAGTGCTTCTCATCCGCTCGGCTATCCCATTTGCAGAAGAAACATGGGTATTTCGTGTATCCCCCTTGCATTCCCAACACAAATGCCACAATCTGAAAAAAAATGAAAATATTTAAAGAATTTAGAGAATTTGTTCTATCAGATAAAAAAATCTATGCATTGGACTGTATCACTTCTGTGGGGAAGTTAAGTGTTCTTATACGCTCTCAAATAACCTTTGGAAAAACAACATAGTCAATAGCAATAGTTTACTTATGATATTAGTATTACCTTCAAATCTCCACAGATCCTCCAGTTATGTTGGTCGTATACGAGAGCATCCAGTAAAATTTTCATGTTATCGTAGCTCTCAGTAAGTTGTACGGAATGTGCTACAGGGACTGATGCAACCCTATTCCCAATGTTGAGAAGTACTGCTTTCAAACTTCGTTTAGACGAGTCTATAAATAGCCTCCATTCTGATGCGTTATATGGCAGGCCCAAGGATTCGATTAGCCCCTCAACATTGCAGCAGTACACTAAGGAAGAGGTATTTTCGTGCACTGCAAAAAACTTGCGGAATTCTTCCTCTCGTTTCCTATACCAGGAGAATGTTGTTCCCGGAGCCAGCAAGTTGTCCTCTCGAAGTCGTGAGCCCAAGATCTCGGCAGCTAATTTGGAAAGTCCTAAATCCCTGGTAAGATCATTAAGTTTGGCCTGGTTGAGAGGCCTCGGCTCATTTGAAGCGGTATTTTGAGGTGTATATACGACTGGGACTGGTCATTGGCATTGGTCATTGATTCATCATCAGAATCATCGAAGTCCAGGGTTTGAGGTGGGTCGGGTATTGGAATTCCAGGACCATGGGGTACAGGTCTCATAGCAGAAGGAATGTCAGGGTATACAACAATGTGTTTATTCTTCTTGTTAACTCCTGAAAATAGAAACACAGAAACATGGATATAAAACTTGCATATGAAATAGAAGAAGCATTCAGACAGTGGCGGCTCGTGAGGGAAGGCTGCGGTCTGTAAGATATGAAATAGGTCGATGGAGTCTGTATATTTTCTTTCTTTTTCATTCATATTGTCCCTTCGGGGACAATATGAATGAAAAAGAAAGAAAATATACAATCATTGTATATGTAAATGTAACTTGTATAACAATATGTATGTGTAAATGTATTTTCTATAACAATATGTATATGTAAATGTATGATTACCATTATGGTGAATATTATGCTATATATGGTGAATATTACATTATGGTGAATATTATGTCAAGTTTCATACGAGGATTTCAAAATATTTAAGAAAAATAAATTTATAAGCCCACCTTGAAGGTTTGTCACGCAAAAATAGCAATCTGTCACGTGATCCTTTCCTTCTCTCCAAATCATGGAAATTCCAAAAGGCAAAGATTTCGCTCTGCCTTTGCTCCATCTCAAATTTTCAATGCACGTCTTGCAGCACATATGAGGGGCGAAATTTTTGTCCTGGTCCCCTAGCTTAATTCCAAAGTATGCTCTATACATTGTCTTCACAAATTTAGTGATTTGGGACTGGTTATTTGGCATGGTAACCGTCCCACATATGTAGCAGAATCTATTGGGATCATTTTTACACGCTCTATTCATTACGAAATATTTTATCTATATGCCTGAAAAGTAAAAAAGATATTACAAGTGAAACAAGTGATGATAGATGTTACTGTTCCAATTCCGCTTTGACAAAATCACGAAAAATTCTATTTTACTTATGAGGCCATAGCCGGATAACCTGAGCTGATTGAGAAAAACGGATTGCAGATTCGAAATCAGCAGGAAACACTCTATAAGAATCACTTATAAAACCCTTGACAGCAAAATTGATGCATACCAGTGTTATCAGAGTAAAGGTCTATAAGTTGTTCATCAGCCATTTCAGGTTCAATTAACTTTGAAATACTCTCATCAATGGCTATTATATCCTTCTTAAAGTTATCCAATTTAAGAATTACATACTCTAAATCTCCCTTTCCTGGTTGTGTAATACTGTTAAAAGTGTTGATGGCCTTAGTAACAGCGCCCAACTTTCCCCTCCTTTTCTTTTTTAATTGTTTCAATTCCTCACTGTCCATGTTTAAGTCAAAATTGTTTAACTGGGGATCGTAATGAAATATAGGACAAGAAGAAATTATCAGAGATGAGAGATCAAATAAATTGAGTAATCAGACAAAACAGTCAAGTTTTAAATTTAGTTAAATCCCCCCAAGTATTTATGTGCCACTCAGTTCTAAGCTTATAAGAGAATGGGACTCCTTAAATGTAAATGTTTCCTAGTTAGGTCCTAGGTTGTAGACCTAATTAGGCAAGTTTGTTACTGTAGGCTTGATTAAGTTAGGTTTAAGCTGGACCATTTAGCCTAATTCTGCAATTTTTGTTAAGTAAGGTTAAACCTAAAGTATGTAAATTCCTCACACACGAGCCACCAATGTGAAAAATGCTCTGTATGAATTGGTCCCCAATTAACCCACCCCTAATATATCTACTCTCCAGTCTAACTATAGAGTAGGGTAAGCCTAGCCTTGTAGGGGTCAGCCTAGAGATTCCGGAAATGGTCCAGAGCGGGCAGAGTAAATTGAGGTCCACAGTAGGATTCCTCACCAAATTAGGTTAGGGTAAATTACCTTCACCTTTGTTAAGCTATGAGTTGATGCTAGGTCTTAGACCACAATGTAGGCCTAATTTGTCTGACCCAGCTTAATTTATGTCCCTTAATTAACTGGACTAAAAAACACAACTGATCACTTACCGAATGTTATTAAACAGTCTTTCTTCTCTTTGCTCAATTGTTGAGAGCGTACTGGCTGGTGGGGATCTTTTTCCGTTGTTTAGCCTCTTCCTTCTCTCCGTTCCGTCTTGTTCTCTTGTTGGCTCTTTTTCTTCTCCTGTCCTTTTTCGCTGGGCTTTTTCCACCAGCGTCCTCTTGGTTTTTTTCAGTTGGTTGATCGGTAATGTATGTGTATTACCAAGCACGCTCTATCACACAGTATATAAATACTAATGTGGAGAATAACTCTGGTGAGCAACCAATTGGTTTCATCCACCCAGTTATTGACATAAAAGGAATTTAATAATTGTTAGATTAACTACCTACCCACTCAGTGGACCATTTTCGTTACCTCCCAACTACCCACATGTATCAGTTTTCCATACCTAAATTTTATTAGATTATGCATGCACATTGCATGTGGCATGATTGGAACTTTTGGTTGTACTTCTTTATTCATTTACTTAATTCTTCCTCAAATGTACCCAATTCCTTAATATTTACTGTATACTCGTAATTTAATATTTAATTAATAGTTTCACTCACTCTGTACAATGGCTATAAACCTTTCATTACTGTATTTCTCTAATTCGTGTCTTCTAATTTCTCCCAGTAATGATTTACACTGTACGTACGAATTAAATAACTATCCACCCAGTTATTGACATAAAAGGAATTTAATAATTGTTAGATTAACTACCTACCTACTCAGTGGACCATTTTCGTTACCTCCCAACTACCCACACGTATCAGTTTTCCATACCTAAATTTTATTAGATTATGCATGCACATTGCATGTGGCATGATTGGAACTTTTGGTTGTACTTCTTTATTCATTTACTTAATTCTTCCTCAAATGTACCCAATTCCTTAATATTTACTGTATACTCGTAATTTAATATTTAATTAATAGTTTCACTCACTCTGTACAATGGCTATAAACCTTTCATTACTGTATTTCTCTAATTCGTGTCTTCTAATTTCTCCCAGTAATGATTTACACTGTACGTACGAATTAAATAACTATGGCGTCTTAATTATGCATTAACTTATTGCATAATTTGATAAACTATGACGTCGTATAGTAATTTAATCCCCTTCACATTTTCCATACCTTGAATGCTGAATCATGTCTTTAGTATTTGGATATCTTTAGTATTCAATGTATGGTAAATTCTTTAACATAATATTATTATTCGACCATACGTCCATATCTTATCTTGACCGTTATCTTTTATTAATTGTATTAATTATTCATGCATCGACCTACCTATTGTCTACTTATGCCCTATTGACGTATCAGTCCATGTTTACTCGTGTCAGTCTCTATTACGCATACAACCTATTGTGTGATTACCGATATGTGTAATGTCCACTGATAGTCATGATTACGTACATGTAAATACGGCCACATGTATTCTTTTTATTTTTTCTTTAAATTATTCAACCTCTCGCAAGATACTCGTTCATGCTGACGCAAGTGTTCGAATTCCGATAACGATACCAAAAGCGGGCATCTGAATACGAAATCTCCTCTCTTGCTTGCTTCTAATTTATAAAACATTGTGTGTGTGTGTGTTACGTTATATATATACACCGTATGTGCCCATGTACTTTATGTTATACTCCTAACATCCTAATTGTTTATAAATATGAAACACTGTAAAACTATAGTTAACTATGTTTAATTATAATTAACTGTAATAATTTAATATGATGTAATTAATGTACTTTAATGAAACTGTAATTAACGATAATAAGCGAATGTGAATTAATTGGTAATTATAATCATAGGTGTAATAAACCAAAATTACAATGTACTCAGTGATGTACTTGGTTGTACTCAATGTACTACTCCGACATTATGTCGCCATTTAGGAATGTATACTCGGCGATATTATTATTATTTTTTTGTTATTTATTTTTTTCGTTTTATTTTGGAATCTTTCAAAATTCTGATATTTGTTTAAATTACGCTTAACGTCCAAGAAGTGTTTAGATCTTCCAGTTAAAGAGAGGAACTCAACCCTCAACTGCACTCCCCCAAAATTTAGACTTATTGAATTCTTGTATTGTAAATTCAAGCACTCCTGTGTTAACAGCCCTTCAGCGAGGAGGTCGAAGCCCTCCTTGAGGAGGCCGAGGGCTTCCTCACTTTTAAAATTCCGGCCTGAGCCATGGTCGAAAGAGGTCGAACCTTTCCCCCTATAAAAGTCTGATCTAACTTTGAGGCTGAGCATTACCTGTACATTTTAGCAGTAAATTACAGTAAAAGAAAGTTTTTTATTTTCTCCTTCGAGCCTTACTCTCTTCAGAGAACTTAGTCATTAAAATAGAGAAAAATAATTTTCCGATACGTTACAAGAAGAATCGAGGAACCTTCAGAGAGCTCTACAGAATCCTCCGATCCACTATAAGAACAACTCGAGAGTAGTATAGAAGAAACTATTGAGTAACAAACCCGTTGCTGCCACCTAACCAGAACCCCCGTCGACTTCGAACCAACCAAGGCCATAGACGGAGGGGTTAACATATATATATATATATATATACAGGGCGTCCCAAAAAAATGTATACACACTTTAAATACTTATAAAGGCAGTGTTTATTAAAATACATTTCATTTTCAAAATGTAATAGAATCTACAGACATTATTTAATTGTTTTGTCAACGCCTGTTTTCAAACTGACGTCCGTTCTGGTCCAGGCACTGCTGATAACGCGAAGCAATGGAATCGCAAACATCACGAAACATTTCGTTTGGTATTTGTGTGCATTCTCGTTCAATGGCTGCTCTCAATTCAGCGACTGTTGCAGGTTTTATAGCGTAGACTTTGTCTTTTAAGTATCCCCATAAAAAAAGTCTAGTGGTGTGAGGTCTGGTGAACGCGGAGGGTATTCTACGAAACCCCTTCGTCCAATCCACATCCACATCGTGCCAAGTACCACTCGCAATACTCCACTCTTCGGTCCGGATCATCTTCATTAATAGCATGGACTAATCTTGGAATGTAACTTTTCCATTGACAGCGCTTCAAAATGCGTTGGACAGATGATTCTGAAATTCCTACCTCACGACTCGCTTGCCGCACAGATTTTCTTGGACTTTGGTGATACG
The DNA here is from genome assembly GCA_023014485.1 of Bathynomus jamesi. Classification (NCBI taxonomy): domain Eukaryota; kingdom Metazoa; phylum Arthropoda; class Malacostraca; order Isopoda; family Cirolanidae; genus Bathynomus; species Bathynomus jamesi. Next base: position 399,305 of record JAJOZX010000775.1, on the reverse strand, counting down.
TTTCCAGTACTCTTTCTTGCTTTGTGGGGCTTGTCGATGTCCGTGGTCTTCCGGAACGCTTCTTGTGGACATTCTGAACAGTTCCATCGGCTTCAAACTTATCTCTAATTCGAGTGATAGTAAGTCGCGTTGGTGGATCTGTTGAAACTCCCTCCTAAACTGTCTTTGCACTTCAACTGCGTTTTCACACTTCCAGTAGCATTTTAGAATGAATTTCTTTTGTTCAAAGCTTAGTCTGACTGCCATTATTAATTCTAATGGGTTTAACTTGGAAAGAAAGAAACATCAATTGAGCTATCAGCTGTTAAAGTGTGTATACATTTTTTTGGGACGCCCTGTATATATATATATATATATATCGTAAAGAAACGACGCTTGTATAGGAGATATTCCGCGCAAGACGAGAGAGAGAGAACGGAACAAATGAAAAAATGAGGTAACCACCTGGGAATCGAACCCGGGATCTTCCGATTGCCGGTCAGACGCGATACCATTACACCATGGACCTCACTCTTCCAAATGCCGTAATTCTTCTACATACTCGCAGAAACCAATGCCCCAAGGGGGCACCTCCGCATGCCGTAACATTATATACATTCAACTGCAAAGAACACGCAGTATAAATAACGTAAAGAAACGACGCTTGTATAGGAGATATTCCGCGCAAGACGAGAGAGAGAGAACGGAACAAATGAAAAAATGAGGTAACCACCTGGGAATCGAACCCGGGATCTTCCGATTGCCGGTCAGACGCGATACCATTACACCATGGACCTCACTCTTCCAAATGCCGTAATTCTTCTACATACTCGCAGAAACCAATGCCCCAAGGGGGCACCTCCCGCATGCCGTAACATTATATACATTCAACTGCAAAGAACACGCAGTATAAATAACGTAAAGAAACGACGCTTGTATAGGAGATATTCCGCGCAAGACGAGAGAGAGAGAACGGAAGATCCCGGGTTCGATTCCCAGGTGGTTACCTCATTTTTTCATTTGTTCCGTTCTCTCTCTCTCGTCTTGCGCGGAATATCTCCTATACAAGCGTCGTTTCTTTACGTTATTTATACTGCGTGTTCTTTGCAGTTGAATATATATATATATATAATATATATATATATACACACTACCAGTCTTGATAAAACTAATTCGGTTAATACATCTCAAATCGAATACAGATCTATGTTTAAACTTTTACCTCACTACGGTGAACTTGTGAAAAATTTTGCAACCTTACCCGTTACCTGCGCAAGTGTAGAAAGGTCTTTCAGTCGCTTCAGCCACATTCTCACCTATTTGCGCTCCACTATGGGTCAGAAGAGGCTTCGAAATATACCACTGGTTTACTGCAATAGAGATGTTGCAAACAAAGTTCGAGTAAGCGATATGGATTAGATTATTGATTCTTTTGATAAACGGGGAAATAGAGAAAAACATCTCGCTCTCAAAAGCAGAGTCCAAATAAAGAAGAAACATTATTTTTCATAGTCAAAAGTGCATCTTTTTCGTCACAATGTATGTACAGTATAGTTACACTTGTGATACGTTGTTTCAAGTTTCATCCTTAAATTTCTTTCACTTATTTGTTGAAAATACACGTTATGTTCATCACTCACGTTTATTATACCTTCAATTTGCATAATATTAGAAACTTTACTCGTGGAGGACTTCATAGTACAGGCATTATGTACCATGACCTCGAACAAATTGCAACAAAAGCTCTCTCACTCAGGGGCGTGCACAGCATTTCTTAAAGGAGGGGCACACACACACAGTATATATATATATATATTATATATATATATATATATATTAGGGTGTCACTTATTTTTTCAACTTTTACGTTTCCGTGCTCTGACCCCATCAAAGTATGACATATGATGTAAAAACACTGTGTACAAGGTTTTATTGAGATATTTTAATATTCAGAGGTCGCTCAACGGCTTCGAAGTATTGGATACGAGATTCTCAGAAAGTGTGAATACAAACAATTTCTAAATGTATCAGGTTGTAACATAAATTCTGCTCGATTAAAAAATGGACGATAGATAATAGAATAACCTCAAGATAATGTGAAATAGTTTTAGAAATGTTGCAAAATACACGCGGCGACAGGTTCGCACATGTTTTATCACGATACAGAATGATACAGAATTAATTGCTTAGGCTAGTGTAGTATTAGGCTAATGAGTATTTTCTCCGCATGATTTGTCACAAGCGAATCTTCAACATCAAATCGATATTTGCACATCACTGCATTCTCGGCAACTGCAGGCACTGTTTTTGAATCGGATCGTCACTGGGGATGAAAAATGGGTCCTCTATAACAATATTAAACGTCGACATTAGTGGCTTAGCTGTGAAACAAAGCCTGAACCTCAGTCAAAAATGGACCCCATTCAAAGAAAATTTTGCTCTGCGTTTGGTGAGATATGCAAGGAATTATTCATTTTGAGCTTCTGCCAGATAACCAAACAATCACAGCTGAAGTCTACTGCCAACATCTCCAACGATTGAAGATGGCATTACAAGAAAAACGTCCTGCATTAATTAATCGCAGAGGTGTTCTATTCCACCAGGATAACGCACGCCCTCACACTGCTCGAATCACCACTGCCCAATTGGAGGCATTTGGTTGGGAAAAAATGCCTCATCCACCTTATTCTCCGGACATCGTACCTTCAGACTACCATTTATTCAGAAGTCTGCAACACCACTTAGATGGACAAAAGTTCCAATCCAGGGAAGCTATCGAAAACGAAGTGATCGCTTTTTTTTAACTCGAAACCAAGGGATTTCTTCGAATGTGGCATAAAAAAACTTTTCTGCAGGTGGGAGGAGGTTATAGAAAAAGAAGGGAATTATATTGATGATTAATTTGTCATTATGTCATTTAATTTTTGTTCTGAATGAACTAAAAAATCGAGCAGAATATATGTTACAACCTTATATTTAAACAATTTATTATGTCCCTACATTAGCAGGAAGTGCACAAAACTATCATAATATTAAGATGAAGTACATTAACATCAGACAGTAGCGTAATTATTATGATTAATCATTATTTCCACTCAAGGTATGCTTTTGTCCCCATGTCCAATGCTTGCGATGGTCTTCAACAACCTGGAGAAGAAACTGGAGTTGTTCTTCATTTTTGGTTAGGTATCCAGAAAAATCCTGGATGAGAGCAACTCCACGTTCAGTGAAGTCATTTGTTAAAGTTAGAGTTTTTACAGTCTCTTTCGCAGTCTGGTAATGGGTATCCTCTTCCCATTGCTCAGCAGTTTTCTCCAAGAATTCATCTGGGAGGTTGAGCTTCGTGAACAATGATTTTGTGTTTTTTGTTACAAAGTTTTCCAAGCTTTTTTCTTTCACAGTATCCAGATCAACAACCACACGCTTTGGAGGGTTCTCTTGTCCATCAACACTAGTCATGGATATGACCATGCGATTTTTTATATCAGGGAGGATTAAAAGACTAAAATAACACACACTAATGCAAATGTTAACCCCTCCGTCTATGGCCCTGGGTTGGTTCGAATCGACGGGGGTTCTGGTTGGGAGGCAGCAAAGGATCTGTTACTTGCAGTGGTTTCTTCTATAACATTCTAATTTTTTTCTCTCGCCATAGGGTCGACAGTTGTTAATTCTTCTCTTTCTATAATACTTTGATACTTTCTCTGATACTAAACTAATCGACTTTACTGACTGAGTTCTCGGACGAGGGCACAGCTCGAAGGAAAAGATAAAAAAACTTCTTTTACTGTAGTTTACTGCTAAAATGTACAGGTAGTGCTCTGAATTTACAGGGGTAGAGGTTCGACCTCTTTCGACCATGGCTCAGGCCGGAATCTAAAAAAATTATGGAGGCAAGGGGCCTCTGTCCCCTCCTCGCCGAGAGGCTGCTAACAAGGGAGTGTTAATCGAAGTGAAGAAGAAGTAATGTTATTTTACAATTACATGCTTTATATACAATCTAAATTTTCGGGGGGTGCAGTTTGAAGTTTAAGTTTCCCCCTTTAAACACATGATCAGATTTTTGAAAGATTCCAAATAAAAATTAAAAAATAATAATAATATAAAAATGATCGTATTTTCGCCGAGTATATATTTCTAAAGGGCGACATAATTTCGTAGTACATTGAGTACAATCCAAGTACATCACTGAGCACATTGCAACTTCGGTTTATTACAATTATGATTACAATTACCAACCAATTCACATTCGCTTATTATCGTTAATTATCGTCATTAAAATACATTAATTACACTATACTAAACTACTATCATTAATTACAGTTTCATTAAAGTACGGTACATCAATTACATTATATTAAAGTATTACATTTATTTACAATTTTAGCAAATTGTTAATTGACATATCTACTACTGAAGTAATCGAAATAGGTGATACAGTTGATATAATGAAGGGGAGTTAACCGTTGTTCTATAATTTAAAGGGGATTAACAACAATGTTATATATTTATAGTTAACAATAATTACGCCAAATTATGTGAAATATTGTTAGAACCTGGTTGGTTATCGGAGTTTGAAAGTCTAATTAGCCAGCGATGAGGAAAGCGGAGAAAAATACGGTGTACTTTTCATTGGAAGTACACGGACATTTATGATAATGTAATACATAAGTAATATAGAATTTGAATGACAATTAGGTAGAAATAGTAAGTACAAGTAATGAGAACGGGGATAACTATGTGACGTAAGCCGATAATGAACTAGTGGCCAGGCAGGGAAACAATACAGTATATTATAATAATATAACATAACATACAACATAACACCTTATGTTATAAATTTGTAGCAGAGGCAAGAGAGAGGATTTCAAATTCAGATGCTTGCTTTTGGCGACGTCATCGGAATTCGAACACCCTGAATCAGCATGAATGAGCAGCTTGCGAGAGGTGAACGCACTTAAAAGAAAAAAAGAAAAAAATAATACATGCGTACGTATTTGCACGACTTTGAACGAACAGGTACGGATGCATAAAGTACACATTTCGTAGACTGACACGAGTAAAAATGAATATTTAATAAAATTGATATAGGATAATGGTCAAGATAAGATATAGAAATATGGATACGACTTAAACCATAGGAATGGTAGGTCACATGGTTGTGACACTGAACAAAAAAAATAGAAAGCAAAAATCGAAATTCTATCCAAACTCGCTCAGGCGATTTTGGTTTCTCATGTAAAAATGAATATTGATTATTCAGTGTTCATTTTTACACAAACACATCTGACCATTAAGGCGACTGAAATGATACGTGGGTGAGGCATAGAAAGGAAGCGCATTTCAATTTAGGACAAGAAACGACGCGTCATCAAAATTTTAATGGCCTTGAGCGGCCTCTATATATTAATATTTTCTCCTGAAACTTCATAATCAGCGTTTTTACAGGCAATGTCACATTTTTAGAGGGTCAGACCGAAACTTCTTGATGGTTCAGTTCTTACCATACAAATAAGTGACACCCTAATATATATATATATATAGTGTGTGTGTGTGTGTGTGTGTATGAGAGAGAGCTCAAAATTGATGATGATTGATTTGGAATGAAAATGAATTGCATCTTGGAAGGCTCCACTTGTATTTTATTTCCAATTTATAGGCAAAGAATTAAATTTGCACAAATTAATCGTACGTATAAAGACATCTATGTAAACGTTCCTAAGCCAACCAAAATTGATTTTGAGTTTTGACTTAATAACATGTCCTGGTAACCATGAAATAACTGAAATTCCATATGACATCAAGAATTTTTTGTGGTGAATGTTGCAAAGTTATCGATTTTTGAAAATTTCTTTTTCAAATATTTTTAATGAGAGTAGTAATAATTTTTACAATGGGGTGGCCTATGCCCCCCTTATGTACGCCACTGCTCTCACTTGCGTCATACCTAGGAAGGTGTCCTCTCTATGACATAAAAAGTCTTAAGAGTCCTGCGAGGGGAAGTCCTGAAATCAGGATTTTTTTTTTTGGGGGGGGGTAAGACTCTGATGATCATCATAACTAAGCCTGCCGGAAGCGATCTGAGAGAAATAGTCCTACGTCTAGGGGGCTTTCACACAAAGATGAGTTTCCTTGGATGTATGGGACATCTGATGGCCGCATCTGGGTTGCAAGAACTGCTCGAGTTGATCTATGCACCCACTGCAGTAGTCCACATGCTGACTGGCAAGGCCATTGCTCTCGCAGTTAGACCACACTTCTTTGTTGACGCAGCACTCAATGCCCTACTGCTGTCCAACACACGTGATACCACTCTACCACGTCAACCTGACAACTCAGAAGACAGTCTGAAGATCTGGATTCTGATGAAACAGCCGAAACCCCATCAGATGAAGAGACTGCTGCAGATACGAGCAGGAGAACAGACCTGGACGAAGTTGCTGTCCTCTATGAGAAGCTAATGGATGGTTCAATGGCTGCAGAAGAAATATGCAAGTCTGATATACTGAACAGAATCAGGGACTGTCTTGAAAATCAAGCTGAGTCTGTGAAGATGTCTTCCAGAACCGCAGCTGTCTGGGTTCAGTACATGGATATAGTAGACATCCTGCGCAAGTTCGTCAGGGCAGAGCGTACTGGTAACTGGGCATTACACCTGTAGGCCATTTCAGAAATGCTACCCTACCTGGCAACATCAGGCCACAACCTCTACACAAAATTTGCGAGGTATATCTACAATAAGGTAGGTTGATTTTCCGCATTTCTTTTAGATATCGACTTTGGACTAGTCGAGATAGTCAGGGCTTAATATGATAATAACTGACAAAAAATTTCAAATCCCTAGCTTTAACCGTTTTTTGAGGAAACCGTTTCAAAAATCGTCAAAAAATCGTACCGAAAAATATCACATTTTCGCAATTTTCGGCCGAAAAAAACATGCTATTTTCATAAAAAAATCCTGAAAAAAGTTACAATTTTATTGAAAAAAAGTAAAAAAAATATGTACACTGTACAGAGTCAAATAGACACATTTAGATCCCAAGATCATCATAATTTTCACTGTAAGAGCCCTTAGAAGCAAAGGAAGGCCTCATCTGGCGGCTTAGGGCTTTGGCCAGAATGTGTTTGTGCCTTGATTCGAGCCCATAAACAGTATGGGAAGCTTCAGATGTCAGCTTCACGGCCCTTTCAACACTGAGAATGTGAAGGCAGATCAGGTAGCTCCAGCTTGGTGCCATTCAGCAATGCTTCTTGAAGCTCCTGGTCAGAAAAGTCTTCTGTGAGAGCAGGTTCACAGATGCCACTTTGAGAAAGGTTGATTAGTTCTGACCAGTGGGTAGCTTCAATGTTGATGGCTGTGATCTTCTTCAGCCTCTTCTTGGGTGGCTTCCCACTTCTGAAAGAATAATAATTAATTTATTTTTTATTTCAGTTTAAGATTTAATCCATATTAGTCTCAGAATTGCTGATTTAAATTAAACTTAAATTAAAAAAAAAAAAAACCCGAGTTCTATAAATCCCCATAATCGAATTTTTTTTCAGAAAGAAGGTAAGATTATTTCCATTATCAGAGGGGAAGGGGGGAATTGGGATAAGGAAATGTGAAAAAAAAATTCGATTATGGGATTTATAGAACTCGGGCCTTTTTTTTATTAAATAAATCCCCATAATCAATTTTTTTTTTCACATTTTTTTAAATTAATAAATGCTTACCTGATGGACAGAATTTTCTTGAGAGCAGCTTCTCTCACTTCCAAGTCATCAGACTTCATCATGGAGTACAGCACATTCTCGGGCAGCAAGGCAAAAGCATTGTACTTCAGGTTCTTGAAAGCAACACCCTGGATTTCTTCAGACTGCTGTTTGATCCTCTGGATCATGTTGAAGATGTACAGCTGCTGATTGTGGAACTTGCTGTCCCTTTTGATCTCAAACCAACTGACTGCATACACTTCCACAATGAACTTGATGGCCTGGTAAAGCTTATCCTGTAGTTCTGGAGGGTAAGCACCTCTGGTCCACAGACACATCAATCTAATTGCCAAAGTCAACCATCTTGCATGGTTTAATGGTCCAATTTTCCAGGCAGCAAATTTTGGGTTGACTTTGCCCTTGGAAATTCCAAGCACATACTCCAAAATAAGCCTCTGGTCGCTACTGAGATCATTCAGTGTCTCCTCAGCAAATTCCATGTCATCCAAGGGGCCACTGAGTTTGGTGAATTCCACTTGTGGTAGATCTTGGTAGTCAATTTTACAGAGTTTTCCCAGCGAACCAGTGAAAGCAGTGGGACTTTTGGTACTGCCATCAAGATGCTTGAAAACAGCTCTGAAAGGAAGCTCATTCTGATGGAGTGAACAGCCAATGGTGTGCAATTTCCGCTCAATTTTATTTTCCAGAGCTGTTACAAGGCTTCCCTCCCAGCCAGTGTTTGTATTTGTGTTGTCAAGGAGGACAGCTTTCAGGGTATGAACACTGTTAAACTCCTCCAAGACACCAGCAACTTCTTCACCAAGAAGAACTCCAGTCGCACCTTTAATTGGGATGACTCTGTGAGTAAGATATGTTCCACTTTCAGTTCCCGGCTCCTTTGTGAAAGTCAAATGGTGCTCTTGTCCCTTTCCTTTCTTCAGCTTAGTCTCCCCATTTTCATCCTTAACTTCTCTGTACAGCAAAGTGTCCTTGTCAACTTTCCCATCAACCCCAATACAGACTAACTTTTCCAAACCCTCATTGCGCTTTTCATCACTTTTCACTTTCATTCTAGCTTTTTCCCTGTCCATTTTCGATTTATCAACTATTATCTGTTTCACATCAAGGCCAGGCTTAAGCAGGTCCATAGCTTGTAGGTCCAGGAGGAAGGCATTAGCAAGACTTGCCCCAAGATTGGAAGAAACATCACCCCTGATCAGTTCCATGACATTCTGGGGTTTTTCAAAAAGCTGTAACCTATACTTGGGTGCCTCCTTGGCTTGAACTCTTCAGCTTCACCACCAGATGGCTGAAATGAAAATAAAAAATAAATTACTAAAGCGAAAATGGGGGAAAATATGGGAAAAAGTAGGGAAAATATGGGTAAAAATCGACGAAAATGGGCGGAAATAAGAATAAATTACTAAAACGAAAATGGGGGGAAAAAGGTGGGAAAATAGGGGGAAAAATGGGTAAAGATTCAGGTAAAAAGTCGGCGAAAATGGGCGAAAAAAAAAATTAATAAAGCGAAAATGGGGGAAAAAAGGGGGGAAATAGGGACAAAAAGTAGGAATAAATTTGGGTAAAAATGGGATAAGATATAAGAAAAAATATATTACCTCTCCTGATTCTCCTGAGCTGGATTCAAAAGAAATATCTTGTGAAGGTGTGGAGGCAAAAGTGGCCAAATCCACTTCCTGCTGCTGTTGAATCTGGCTCTGTAATCTTTCTGCTTCAGCTGCAGCCCTCTGGTCTCTCTTCACAGCAGCTTTATCCACAGATCCCAGCTGGAAAGAGCCCTTGTGTCCTATTTTGGCCCTCTGATCTCTCAAGTATTCCCTCTCCTCTACTGGAACCTGAAATATTAAAGTATATTAAATGGCGGATCTAAAATAAGAGATAAAATCCTGAAAAAAAATTGATTATTAATTTCTATTACCAGGGGGGAGGGAAGGAAGATTACAGGAGGAAAATGCGGATATTTTTCAATTACAAGCATTGAATTTCCTTCCATTTAAAAGGCACCTAATCGCACTAAGTTAGGCCAGTTAAAAGTTAAAAAATAACAGCATTACCTTCTTACTGGGAGGACAAGTGCAGATTCTGTGCTGTGTTTGACAATTTTCTTTCTTGCACTTCACAGCATTGTCATCACAGGGACGAACAGGTAGCTTACAGGTGCAAGCAGAAATGTCAAAAAGTTTATCCAGCTTTTCCTCCATATTCTGCTCCTGGACTGTAGAAAGAGATGTCCTGTTTATCTTTTTTGCTTTCTTGAAGCACACTTTATCCACCAATTTCACTACATAATATTCCTCATACAGGGGCAGCCGCGGGTTCACTGCCTGCCAGATCTCAATCACATCCTTTGCTATCATTTTAGCAATATCATAGTCTTTCAAGTACGGGTGGCTGTTTTGGAGGAAATAACTGTACTGAATAACTTGGCGGAGGGTAGGAGCAGTGGTGTAGTGCTGTGGGAACGCGTGGGAACGGCGTTCCCTTACTTTTTTTGGTAGACGGAACGGCGTTCCCTCACTATTTCAAATAAATCCGAACTTACAAATCTCTAACGTCATGAAATTTTAATTCCCACCCGTAGGAGAAATATGAGAAAGAATCATTAACTGTTTCATTTCTTTTAGCTTCGACTGAGGCAATGCTAGCCTATAAAGATCTGGTGAAACAGTCACCACGGCGTAACAGTTGTTAACTTTTTTTAGTTAATCATTCCAGTTGTTAGCTATTTTTATTGATCGTACTGGATGTCATATATCTAATGACACTGGAAATACTGCATCTTCAACCTTGGAATATATCCTAATATCCAGTGCATATGACCTCAAAATATCCCTGAAATTGGTCAGATTTCAAAAGATTTCCCGGGGGGCTTACAGTGCCACCGGACCCCCAGCTGTATGGGCTCGCCGCGCTCGCCATTGTCCCCCCCCCCCGCATCTGAGTAACACTTTCAAAATGCGTTCCCTCACTTCTTTATTTAGCACTACACCACTGGGTAGGAGGCTCTGTTTTATCCAAAGGGGAAGGCTGGCCACTGAATTTTTTGGCACTATCACTTCGAGTTAACACTGCAGACTTCCGTTTTTTACCCATTTTTATGAAATATCTGAAAATAAGCACAATTAAATGAACGCATCATAAAATAACTTAATTTAATACACATTTTATAGGTAAATATCATTAAAAAATACAAAATAATACACTAATAAACATCTATAATGCATTTACAATAAGTTTCAAGCATCGTTTTGTTAAAAAAGCCGAATTTCAATTGATTATTTTGATGAAATAAGGTCCGATATTTTGTTTGTTTACATTGCGCGAATGCCGCGCGCGCGATTTTACGCGTAAAATTTGGCAATTTTACAACTTAAAAATAATTAACAATCCTCAAAAAATACAATCATTTTCACAAATATGAGTTGGTGCAACGTTTTTTATACATTAATACCTTTCTATCTAGACTAGTCCAAGATCGCAGTTCCAAAATCAACCTACCCTAAATTCTACAACAGATGTCCAACTCCAAGCTCAACATCCTGATGTTCAAACACGATTTGAAGAGGGTCTCCGTGTGGTGAGAAGAAGTGATCGTCTGTGGGCTGGTCTTTCCTCAGATCTCATAATCGAGCAGGTGTTGATGAGGAGTATGGAGTCTAGCGGGGGGCTCAGGAGAGGGCGAGGAATGACAGAGCAACAACGTCTGATGTAGCTGCTAGCTATGCCTGCCTGTGCAGAAGTTAACAAGGCAATGCAAGAGCTCTCCGGGGTGAACTACAACATAGGAGAATAGAACAAGGACATGACGAGAGCTAGACAAGCCCGCGACTGGAAAGATACGCTAACAGTTCTCCAGTCTCCAGGAGCGAAATCGTTTCTGCTCTGGTCCAAGTCTACGGAACGTTGTTACTGGGGTCCGCGCACACCACACCATCAACGTCGACACAGCAAAGGCAGTTGAAGCACGATTCTGAAGTCCATGGATGGGAAAACTGCTGCAGAGTATACATTCAGGAGCAACGACGAGGTTGTCACACTCAACACAAAATCGTCAGTCAAGATTGACGGCGATGAAGTCCAGGTCGACCCACAACTCCTATTCCAGAGACTCATCACTGTTGCAAAGACATCACATAATCTCGAATCAGCCTTCAAGTATGAGCTGTGCAGTCACCCACCAGCCCTCTTCGATTCGTCTCTGCTGCTTCGAGAAACCACAGATGCCAGCCCTGGCTGATGCCATCTGGGATCTTCTGAGACCTGATGTTCCCGTGATGACGGGATATGTCTTGGATGGTGGGGCACTAGTTCAGCGCATCCCATGGTCACGTGGAGCCACATACAAAGACATCTGCAATCAGTACACTGAGTATCTGACAAAGAAGTATGGAGAAGCCATTGTCGTGTTTGATGGCTAGACGGCACATCCACGAAGGACATGACACACCAGAGACGATCCAAAGGAAATGCTGGCACAACCGCGACATTTACGGAGGACATACATGTCACCATGAAGAAGGATCAATTCCTGGCCAACAAGCAAAACAAGCAACGATTCATCAACATGCTGAGTGAAGAGCTGCAGAAAAAGAACTGTCAGACACACACTATGCTTCAGGATATGCCGATCTCCTCGTTGTGTAGAAGGCTGTGGAGTCTGGTACGGTCACCAACAGTCAGTGATGGGCACCGTTACATTAAATTGGGCGGCGTTACCGTTACTCGTTACACGTCGGAAATGTACTCGGCGTTACCGTTACTCGTTACACGTCGGAAATGTACTCGGCGTTACCGTTACATCGTTACTTTTGAAAATCCTTAAAGCGTTACCGTTACTCGATACATGTAACGACGTTACAAGTAACTAGTTACATTTGATATTTACGTACCTACACATGTATTTTGAAACTACAGATAAACTTACAAATGGCAGCCATACCACATAAATTCTAATAGCTACTATTAGCTATTGCTGGTCGTTCTTAAGAACGATATATTGCACAATAATTTGCACCCCAATGATTTTCGGGAAAGATGAAGAGACCTAGAAAATATAAATTTAGTTGTTGCCAAGAACACGAAATAGTGAATTGCATTTATTGTTAGAAAATCTAGAAGAGGAAGAACCATTGTTGTCCCAAGGCGATATGATGACTAAGCTGATTGATGCAGCATTGCTTGTATATATTAAGTTAAGGTGTATATATATCCATCTCATAATTGTAAGGTTAGTGAAAAATTAACTTAATTTAGAGCTAGCATTTTTGAGCTCTTGTGGCATCATTGTTTGGTCACACTGTTGGCATCATTTTGGGGCGCTGCGCGTTCTTTCTACTCGTTTGTGGGATGTCGTACGTACAGGGTGTGGTCTGTTAGAGAGCTCTCTTGCAATTCAGTTTGGTTGTTTAGATACAAGATTGTTGGTTCGTGCAATAGTCCAGGTTGAGTTGTTGTTGCAAGGTTGAGAAAGAAGACCATAAATAGTACCCCTTTTGTTTATATTAAATTCATGTAACAAAGGTCTAAGGTAGGCCCGCATCGAGTCAGCAACCCTGAGGTAGGACCTAATAGGATCTCAAATCCGTAAGTTTTAATTTTAGCTTAACTTGGGCTGTAGGTAGCACTGGCCCTTTAGAATTTGGCCGTTCACGGCTCAGCTGGGATTTTGAACCCAACAAATAAATAAAAACATGGTCCTTCAGAACCGGATTCTACCCCAAAACTGAGTCAGTGACTATTTTTCGGCAAAGTTCTGATTGTGCAAATTGTAGCCCAAGTTAGGCCTAGACGGGTTGAGTATTATTGAATTAAGGTCCCAGGGTAGAAAGTTTGGTCGCCCAATTGCGAAACTTGGCCAGTCGTCTGTCGTTGTTTTTGGCCTACATTTTACCGGTTTGGTTAATTTTCGGTTATTATTGAATTAAGGTCCCAGGGTAGAAAGTTTGGTCGCCCAATTGCGAAACTTGGCCAGTCGTCTGTCGTCGTTTTTGGCCTACATTTTACCGGTTTGGTTAATTTGGGTTATTATTGAATTAAGGTCCTGGGGTGGAAAATTTGGTATTCCATACTGGTGTTTGGTTAGTACCCCACCCAGCAATTCAGTTTATTTGAAAGTAAAATTTGCGTTTGATCAGTTTGGTTAAGTATTTCTGCCAATTCAGCTCATTTGGTATTGAGCCCAATTGTTGTTTGCATTGAAGATGAGTGCATCTGAATTGAAAAAAATTATAAAAAGGAGAAGCGCCTACAAATGTCTAATTACAAAGGTCATTGCCACTATAGATTCTGCCATAGAGCAAGAGGATTTACGCTTAGTGACTGCGCAGCTTTCCATATTAGAAACTAAAAAGGTTGCTCTAAGTGAGGTAAATGTTAAAATTGAGGCTCTTATAGAAGAGGATGAAATAGAAAATAACATAATTTACTTTGAAGAGATTATTGATGATATAATTAAAGTAGGCCTCGAGCAAAAGAGTTTAGCAGCTCAGTACAGTTAGAGACCAGGTCTAATAATGAAACACAACACTCAACAAATGATGTTTGTGAAGTTAAGGTTAACAGATCTGTAGTTCAATTACCGAGGCTTGTACTCAAAACATTTTCTGGGAGTATTCAGGAATGGCAGGGATGGGCAGACAGTTTTCAATCAGCAGTTCATTCTAGTCAAGTGTTAAGTGCCGTGGAGAAGTTTAATTATTTGCGGTCCCTCTTGGAAGGGGAGGCAGCAAAGACTATAGCAGGATTAGCATTAACAGAGGCTAATTATAATGTGGCTTGGGATATATTAAAGAAACGGTTTGGTAAGCCAGAGATCTTAATTAAAAGCCACCTCCGTGCACTTTTAGCTATACCTCCTGTTAATAATCCTATTAGTGTCAAGGAGTTACGGCAGTTATATGATGAATTTGAAATTAGAACTAGGTCCCTGGACAACTTGGGTGTAGGAATGGAAAGGTATGGTATAATGTTGGTTCCTACACTGGAGTCTAAATTGCCTAGCTCAATTTTGCTTGAATTAAGTAGGGGACACTCTGCAGAACATGTGTACATCCCCCTTCAGCAGATGTTAAGTCTTTTAGGCACAGAATTAGCAAGACGAGAGGGAGTTGAGTTTGCACAGTGGGATGGTAAACAAGGGGACAAAGGCAGGCACAGCACCAAAGTTTCCACAAAAGGGAATAGCCCAGGTACAGTGTCAGCTCTACATGCATCCTCTTAGAATAAATTAAAGGGAATCAAGGAATGCATATTTTGCGAAGGCAACCACAAGTCATATAAATGTGAGGTGGCTGAGGCTTTACCCCTTGAGGAGAGAAAGGACAGGGTAACTAAGTCCACAGCATGTTTTAAATGTTTTTTGAAAGGTCATAGAGCAAGGTTTTGTAAGTTTAAAATTTTGTGCAAAAAATGTCATGGTAGGCATCAGCCATTATTGTGTGAAAACACTCCTAGTAGGCCTACCCCAGAAGTAGAGACATCAGTGGCACATGCCACTGCTATACAAGGGAGTAAAAGTAAAGGGGATTATTGCAAACAACTGCAGCCTTATTAATTGGGAATGAGGGAGAAGCTACTGTAAGAGTGTTGTTTGATAGTGGTAGCCAGTGTAGTTTTATTAAGACCAGAATTTCCAGAAAATTGAAGTTTAAAGAACTTAAGAGGGAAAATTTAAGAATTTCTGGGTTTGGGGGTTCCGTTCAAAACCGAACCAAATTTAAGAAGGTAGAAGTTCTGGTTAAAGGGTTGTTACCGCAAGGTCCCACTATCAAGGTCCAAGCTGTAGAGATTGAGGAACTTTGTGCTCCAGTCACTACTTGTTTAGATATGGCATGTGTCCAAGAATTGCAAGTTAAAGGAATTAATTTGGGCAATAATAAGTTTGAAAGAACAGAAGATATTAGTCTTTTGATTGGAGCTGACTATTATTGGGACTTCATCACTGTTAATATTGTCCGCACATCTCGAGGCCCGGTAGCTATTGAAAGTAAGCTAGGCTGGATGCTACATGGTAGTTATTGCAATGAAATGGAAGTTAAGGCTCTTTTTGTTAAGATTGAGGAGAACAGCCATGGTCTGGAAAGGCATTTGAAAGCGTTTTGGGAACTTGAATCTATTGGCATAAAGGACAAACAGGCAAGTACAGTGAACAATGATGTTTTAGAGCAATTTGAAAAAGGGATTGGGTTTAGAGATGGTTGCTATGAAGTTGGCCTACCATGGAAGGATTCTTGCAAACCCGGTTCAAACCTTCAGCTAGCTAATCGGAGGTTGGAGACTTCATTGTACAGGCTAAGAAAAAATGAGTTGTTAATTGAATACAATGAGGCCATCCTAAGTTATGTAAGGGAGGGCTATGCTGAAAGGGTGCAAGGTGAGCTGGTGAGCCAGGAGGCACATTACACTAGGCAACAAAGATTTTGTTACAGAAGACCAAATAGGTGCTCCTAGCTAATTTCGGTATGCTGATTTCAAATCTATAATTAGATTTTTTCTATCACGTCTAGATTTTGTGTAAAATGCAAATCACTTTTAGTAAAATTTTCTACCACGTCCAGATTTTGGTTTTAATCGGCTTAATGCCAGTAATATGAAACTTGCTTTTCAAGGTTAAAGCAATTTTTTTTGCCAACTATATACAAATTCGAACAATTTTGATAAATAAAATTTATCCCGAGTTGTTTTTATAGCATTTGTTTTGTACTACGGTGTGTATTTCTTTTTATTTTGCACATCGTAATAATTACTTTCTACGTTTTTTCAGATATTGTATGGTAATTCAAAATGGCATCAAATAGACGTGCTTGTGTAAATCACCCAGACAACTTCTGCTTTGTCTGTGGACAATATACACCTAAGCCACAACGTAGAAACATAACAACAAAGATTAAACTTGCCTACAAGTGTTATTTTGACTGTAAGTTAGGAGACCAACAGAGGGACTGGGCACCACATATTTGCTGTGCACAGTGCAATGCAATGTTAATAGCTTGGATGAATGGTAAAAGAAAAGCTATGCCGTTCTCAGTCCCCATGGTTTGGCGTGAGCCGAAAAATCACTTCAATGATTGTTATTTTTGTTTGACAAAGATTGCTGGTTTCACAAAGAAAAACAAATCAAAGATCACGTACCCAAACTGCGAATCAGCAATGAAACCAGTACCACATGATGAAACAAATCCACCACCAGTTCCACCAGCAACGATAACAGACAGCAGTTCATCTGAAGATTCTGCTAGTGATATAGAAACAGGGAAAGATGGCATATATGTTCCAGATGCAAATATTTCCCCACATTTGTTAAGTCAAGCGGAGTTAAATGACTTAGTGCGCGATTTGGAATTACCAAAAGAAAAGGCAGAGTTGCTTGGTTCAAGACTTCAAGAATTTAATCTTCTCCAACCAAACACCAAAGTTTCCCATTTCCGCCATCGCCATTTGCAGTTTTCATCATTTTACTTACAGGAAGAAAACGTTTGTTTCTACACGATATCAGTGGTCTGATGCAAGGGATTGGCTGTCGCTATGATCCAAAAGAATGGAGACTGTTCATTGACTCTAGTAAAGCTAGCCTTAAAGCTGTATTACTGCACAACGGCAATGAAAAACCTTCAATACCTGTAGCACATGCCACTGGCCTTAATGAGACTTATGAATCGATGAAACTGCTGCTAAGACTCATCAAATATAAGGACCACACATGGAATATTTGTGGCGACCTTAAAGTTGTATCATTACTTCTTGGGTTACAGTTGGGCTACACAAAGCATATGTGCTTTTTGTGTCTATGGAACAGCAGAGATGACAAGAACCACTACAAAAAACATGATTGGCCATCTAGAACTGAACATGTTGTTGGTAAATACAATGTGAAACACCCAGCACTTATTGACCCTCAGAAAGTACATCTTCCACCACTTCACATTAAACTTGGCCTTATGAAAAATTTCGTGAAGGGTATGGATCATCAAGGTAGTGGTTTCCAATATTTAAAGGATAAATTCAAAGGAATATTGACAGATGCTAAGCTAGAAGCTGGAGTTTTCACTGGACCACAGATCCGCAGTGTCATCCACGACTCATCGTTTCCATCTAACCTAAATGAGAATGAACTAGGAGCATGGACATCTTTCGTTGAAGTTGTCAAAAATTTTCTTGGAAACCACAAAGCTGAAAACCACCGTAAACTCGTAGAAAACATGTTTAAATCTTATGAAATAATGGGATGCAGAATGTCTTTGAAAATTCATTTTTTACATTCTCATCTTGACTTCTTCCCGGCCAACCTTGGGGCTGTAAGTGACGAGCATGGTGAGCGCTTCCACCAACAGATCTCAGTTATGGAAAACAGATACCAAGGTAATTTCAACCCAAATATGATGGGAGATTATTGCTGGTTCCTGCAGAAGGAGAGCTCGTCATCCTACAAGCGACAAAGGAAGAGGACACACCAAAGTTTCACTTAAGAACAGGAATTTGCCTTTCAGTAGTAACAACAAAATACTAACGCGCTTTGGGTGGATGGTTGGGCGCAGGGGTGGTAACTCCGCCAGCGGAATTCCGCTCTCTGTCTTAAGCCAGAATAAAGGAGGAAAGACATCCCTGTTCACAAATTATTTAAGTATGCTTAACATAAAACGTGGCACGGAAAAGTAGCTTAGACGCTTTCGTAATAGAAGCGGGTGAGAAAAAAATGAAAAATAGGGGTTTTCGGTTACACAAAATCTGGACGTGATAGAGAAATTTTGATATCAGATCTGAAATCAGCATCAGCGCTTTAGTAGGAATCAGTAGTTCACGTGTCTGTAACAAAAAAAAAGTTGAAATTTGTTGCCTAGTGATCTGCCACACCATGCAGTGGTACGGCGAGACAAAACTACCACCAAACTGAGGGTAGTTTTTGATGGCTCAGCCAAGGACAAAGGTGGTGTGTCCTTGAATGACTGTTTGGATGCTGGGCCAAATTTAAATGCAGATTTATTTTCCTTGTTACTGAGATTCAGGTTTGGTAGAGTAGCATTGACTGCAGATGTGAAGCAAGCCTTTTTGCGGATAAAGTTAAAACCAGGGGACAGAGATGCAGTAAGGTATCTGTGGGTGGATACGAAAGACTTGTTGGAAAATGAACCTAAGGTTCAAGCATATAGAATGAAGTCAGTGTTGTTTGGCCTCAACTCTAGTCCATTTCTGTTGGCAGCTACTATGCAGTACCATTTTAAGAAATATTCTGAAGTCTATCCTAACACTATTGAACACATAAGGAAAAATTTTTATGTTGATGATTTGCTGTGTTCCGTGGATAATACAGAAATGGCTAAACAGATATTCATGGAGGCTAGAGCTATAATGAGGGAGGCTGGCATGGAGCTTAGAAAATGGCAGACCAATCATTCGCAATTACAAGAGTTTATGAGTCATTCCTGTGTAGTACCTGATGCAGCAGAAAGTATTGAGGATTCTGGTATTAAGGAGTTGTGGGCAATAGACGCAAAGGTGCTAGGCATTGTTTGGCAGCAAGATGATGATTTGTTTACCTTCAATGGGAAATCTTTAGTAGAGCTGGCTGAGAATGAGACAAGGTGGACAAAACGTACAGCTCTTAGTTTGGCTTCAAAGGTCTTTGATCCTTTTGAATTCCTGGCTCCATTTGTGATAAAGTCAAAAATTTGGTTTCAGAGCCTCTGGGAAATTGGACTTGGTTGGGACCAAGAGTTATCTGATCATATGGTGGTAAGGTGGAAATATTGGTTCAAAGAATTGGCACATCTTGGAGACATTGAAATCCCAAGATGGTACTTTGGAGAGTTGAACAATAGTCCAGACAATTTGGAGCTGCACATCTTTTGTGATGCAAGTGAGGAAGCCTATGCAACTTGTATTTATATAAGAGGCGCATTGCAAGAGGAAGTAAGTTGCAGGTTGGTTGCTGCAAAGAGCAGAGTAGCACCTTTGAAAAGGCTTTCTGTTCCAAGGTTGGAATTGATGGGTGCAGTTATTGCTAGTCGGCTTGCAGTTATAGTGCAAAAGTCTTTGGCCCTCTCTGAAATTCCAAGCTATTATTGGACAGACTCCACTATAGTTTGGCACTGGTTAAGAAGCCAGGCAAGGAAATGGAAACTATTTGTTGCCAATAGGGTGGAGGAAATTAATTCAAGCGCACACAGATCCCAAGCAATGGAAGCATTGTCCAGGCACCCAAAACCCCGCTGATTTACCAACACGAGGAATTTCAGTGAAAGATCTTGCACAGTCAAGTTTGTGGTGGAATGGGCCGGAGTGGCTAAAACTTGGAAGTGAAAACTGGCCTTCTAATCAGCCTATTGTAGGAGAATGCCAGGCTGAAGAAGCATGGGTGAGTGAGGTGAGAAAATGCGCTGTGAACAGTTGTCAAGTTATGCAGCAGGACCCCATATTGAGGCTTGAGGACATTAGCAGTCTGAAAAGATTGTTAAGAGTGACAGCATGGGTATATAGATTTACCAACAACATTAAGGGAGAAACAAGAAGGGAGGAATTCTGAACAGTAATGAGATTCAGCAAGCCAGGAAATACTGGGTGGTATATATGCAGAAGGAAAAATTTGGTGAAGAGAGAGAATTGCTCACCAGCCATCCATTACAGGTTCTACCAACACATTCTGCGCTCAAGGGTTTGGATGTGTTTTTGGATCAGGATTTATTGAGAGTAGGAGGTAGACTACAGTTTTCTGGGCTTCCAGAGGAGAAAAGACATCCAATTTTGCTACCTTCTGGGGGGCACTTTGTGGACCTTTTGATCCTGGATACTCATCATAAGCTGTTACATGCTGGAGTTAGAGAAGTGATAATAGAGATCAGACAACAGTTTTGGATTCCCAAAATTAGACAAGTAGTAAAAAAGGTCGTGCATAAATGTGTGGTTTGCAAGCGTTGGAGTGCAAAGCCTTATTATGAAAAGGTGGCTCCACTTCCAAGAGAACGGTGTGTCTATACTGCCCCATTTGATGTAGTGGGAGTAGACTTTGCAGGGCCAGTCTATGTGTATGAGCGAGGGGAGTCTAACAAAGGTTATATATGTCTTTTCACCTGTGCTACCACCAGAGCAATCCATTTGGAGTTGGTAAGCAACTTAAGTAGTGATGTATTTCTTTTGGCTTTTAAAAGGTTTGTGAACAGAAGGGGTTTCCCAAATAAAATCATATCGGATAATGCAAAAACCTTCAAAAAGGCTGCAAAGGAACCTCAAGAAATTAGGTCCTTGCTAAAAGAGGAAGCATTCCAATCCTACTTTTCACACCAAGGGGTACAGTGGGAGTTTATTGTTGAGAGAGCACCATGGTGGGGAGGATTTTGGGAAAGGCGAGTGAGAAGTGTAAAGTGTCCATTAAAGAAACTTTTAGCTAATGCTCATTTGAGCAAAGCAGAATTCTGCACTGTTTTATGTGAAGTAGAAGCAATGGTGAACAGTAGGCCTATCACTTTTGTTTACAACAGTATGCAGGATGCAGAGCCATTGACACCAAATCATTTTCTTTGTGGTAAACGATTAACATCAAGCCCCAGTGTGCCAGAAGACTTGCAGCCTATCCAGAGCACTCAAGGAGAGTTAACCAGACGGTTCAGGTACCTTGAAGAGCTACAAGATCAGTTATGGAAGAGGTGGCAGATGGAATACTTGCCAGAACTCAATTATTACCCATCAGGCAAGGTAAAGGGCTCCAATGCAAATTGTATCAAGGTGGGGGAAGTGGTAATGATTGGGGATGAAAGACCAAGGCAATGCTGGAAGCTTGGCATAATTGAAGAGTTGTTTGTTGGCAAAGACAATTTAGTTAGGTCTGCACTAGTAAAGACTTCAGGAGGAAAGTTAAAGAGACCTATACAAAAACTCTATGCTTTAGAAATCAGCAAAAACACAGATAGTCAAGATGAAACATTTGAGTTACAGCCTCATGGAGAAGGCTTGGCTAACCTTGCAGAAGGTAATGACAACAATGCCTCTTCGGTGGGGAGTGTTAGAAAATCTAGAAGAGGAAGAACCATTGTTGTCCCAAGGCGATATGATGACTAAGCTGATTGATGCAGCATTGCTTGTATATATTAAGTTAAGGTATATATATATCCATCTCATAATTGTAAGGTTAGTGAAAAATTAACTTAATTTAGAGCTAGCATTTTTGAGCTCTTGTGGCATCATTGTTTGGTCACACTGTTGGCATCATTTTGGGGCGCTGCGCGTTCTTTCTACTCGTTTGTGGGATGTCGTACGTACAGGGTGTGGTCTGTTAGAGAGCTCTCTTGCAATTCAGTTTGGTTGTTTAGATACAAGATTGTTGCATCGTGCAATAGTCCAGGTTGAGTTGTTGTTGCAAGGTTGAGAAAGAAGACCATAAATAGTACCCCTTTTGTTTATATTAAATTCATGTAACAAAGGTCTAAGGTAGGCCCGCATCGAGTCAGCAACCCTGAGGTAGGACCTAATAGGATCTCAAATCCGTAAGTTTTAATTTTAGCTTAACTTGGGCTGTAGGTAGCACTGGCCCTTTAGAATTTGGCCGTTCACGGCTTAGCTGGGATTTTGAACCCAACAAATAAATAAAATAACATTTATAGTCCTCATGAATGGGATGGTAATGTTATCAAATTCAAATATCGAGTAACGAAACAATCCGTTACATTGATAAAAAATTTGCAAAGCGTTACCGTTACATTGATACATTTGAAAATCTTTCAGGCGTTACCGTTACTCGTTACTTTTGTAACGTTCGTTACGTAACGTCGTTACATGTAACGCGTTACTGCCCATCTCTGCCAACAGTGTGCTGGTCGGCGATGACACAGACCTCCCCGTCCTATTGTGCTACCATGCAAGCTTAGAGTCTCATGATCTGTTCTTCCGCCCAGGGCCTAAGAACACAAAGAACCCTCGCATCTGGAACAGCTTGGTCCGGACATATGCAAACACATCCTCTTCCTCCATGCTGTCCTCAGGTGTGACACAACATCTCACCTCTACAGGATCGGAAAAGGAGCTTCCCTCAATAAATTCAAGACAAACAGTCACTTTCGAGAGCAAGCCAAGGTGTTTGATGCATATTCAGCTTCTACCGATGACGTTGTAGTTGCAGGAGAGAGAGCCTTGGTGATCCTCTACAATGGTAGGGTGTGTCAATTTTAGGGAGCAAAGTGAAATCTTTAGATTTTCAAAGACTACTAGTGACCAAATGATGCATTTTTATGTGCTAAATCGAAATATGGCTTTAAAATCCAGATTTGACCACTCCTAGCTACTTATATTTGAAGTTGAAGTTTACGAAAAATCAGCAATTTTTGCAAGTATTTTTTTTATTGTATATAACTACATTTTACATACAATTAAAGACATTTTGATTGTATTTCAATATTAAAACTTAGAAAAGTAGATAGGTTTCTTGAACTTTGCCAAGGATGCCATGTCTGCCTTGCTCTTGTTCCTGGACATGAGCTCCTTACTGGCCACCTGGCCACTGATGTACGCCTCCCTCCTCTCTTGTGAGTAAACATGTTGTGCTGCTTCAGTTGTCATCCTTACACATCTCTCTACTGACTGTGTGTGTGAGAGCCATGCAGAAACTTCCATTGGTCTGTCCAGAAACTCCTTGATTGCAGCGGTGGTGAGGGAACAGGTCAGAGGAGGCTCAGTCACGCCAGAGTTCCAGTCAATAAGCTCTGAGAGTTTGGTGGCATCTGGGTTGATGTCAGGAGTCTTCCTGGGTCTGACACTGCAGTCTCCTACCTGTGTGTCCTCATCTCCTTCACCTCTGATTTCCAGTATCCTCTTCATTGCCTCCCTCCTCTCCTCCTCCACCTCACTGCACAGCATGGCCTGGAGCACAGCCTCAGAGTGTGCATACCAGGCTGATCTCTTCACTGTAGGCATCACTATTCCTATCACCTCCTTCTGACTTCTGAGCAGCGCCAGCTGGTACAGTACATGCCTGGGACGCTCCACCCAGCTGTGATTTAACTTGATGTTAAACCAGTTTGGCATGTAGACTCCCACTATGAATTCCACAATTATCCTCAGATTCTTCAGGTTCCTACCCTTCAGCCCATGTTTGGAAATCCACAATCTGCAGAACCTTAGAGCCGTGGTGACCCACCTACTGTGACAGACTGGCCCAATCTCCAGGAGAGCTAGACTCTGAGGTACCTCTCCTGATCTGATGGCAGTGATGATTCTGTAGCCATATGATTGGTCTGTGCTGAGGTCCTTGCCTACCTCCTGACTGAGATGGGGTAGAGGAGGACCAACAGTGATCCTCGTGAAGTTTGGGTTGATCTCCAGCTCAGTGGCAGTGTCTAACATCTTCCCTAGGGGCCCAGACCACTTGTTGTTGCTCAATGTCTTGCCATCCAGTGTAGTCACCAGGTGTCTGAGACCAGCTCCCCAGTGTTCAAGTCAGAGACAATCCACACCAACTTCATGCTAAGCTTGGCCTCCACATAATGCATTACTCCTCCCTCCCAGCCAGTATTCACATTAGTACTGTCACCTCCTATGGTCAAAAGGGTCTGGTCTGTTCCTCTTTCTCTTAGCCAGTTCACCAGATGATCAGCAATGACCTCAGCATGACTTCTCTCCTCTGCAGCTTCCTCTGGTACAAAATGTCACAAATATTTCCCACCTGGTTCATTGCACACTATGTAGTGTTCTTCCTTAATAAGGCCAGGAAACTGACTGTCACTGCCCTCAGCTTCCATCATCACTTTGGTGTCATTTCTTTTCCCATCAAAGAAGATACAGGTGATGCCATTTTCCCTAATCTTTTCATCAAACTTCTAGACCAGCTCCTTAGTCAGTCTCTCCTGAGCCCTCCTCACCTTGTTGTGGTCAATCACCAGTGCTGTGTCAAACTCTGTGATCAGACTAGCATCAATCCAGGCAGCAGTGGCAATCTCTGCAGTCTCTCTCAGCCCAGTGTGATGTCTCATGCTAGCCACAGCTATGTTGGTGATATCTTCAGTGTTGTATTTCTTCTTAGCCACAGGCAAGGAAGAAGTTGTCACAGCCTCTGGTATGAAGTCTTCGTCTTCCTCTCTCCTCCTCCAGTATATCTTCAGTCTCCTCCAACTCCATCTCCAGCAGTGACTCCTCCCTCAACTCCTCTTCTTTCTTGGCTGACTCCTCTGCCTCCCTCCTCCTCTTCTTCTTGGCCTTCCTTCTCTGCTCCTGTCTATGCAGCACTGCTTCCTATCTCCTGGTCTCAGGGTGATCAGTTAGACCCATCTGGTGTGCCCCCACACTTCCCACCTTTTCTTTCTGACCTTTAATGAAGGCAAGCTCCTGCACTGGTATCTTCTGCTCGCTCCTGCAGCTGCAGTCAATGTGAACCTCACTGTTGCAGACAGGGTTGCACCCAAGCTCACTGCAGCTCCTGATCACACAGTGACAGGTCAGGATGTCCACCAATTTGTCCAGTTTCATCATGAACCTATCTTTGACCTCTAGCTTCACATTGCCAATGGACACCTTCACTGCCTCATCCCACAGTGCCTTCACTTTAGCCCTGATCCTGACCTCAGTGTTGATTACAGGTCCTGTGAATAAAGCGTTGGCCTTTCTCCACTGAGCCAGTAGCCCTGGAACAATGCCGTTGTCAATCAGGTCATTAACTGGGTAATCCCTCCTGTCTTCCTCACTCATCTCTCTCCTCAACAAACCATACCTCAGCAGATCTCTGGCTGTGGGCATCTCAGCAGGGGGAAGTTCCTTCCCAGTCTCCACCAAATGACTTAGGTGACAACTTGATTTGCTTCGGGTTCTGATTTCTTTCTGACTCATGCTGTGGACCTGTGAACAAAAGAAATGTCATTGAAATTTGGATAGGCCTACTGATTATGATTACCTAAAACTGTATTGTTATAGGACAACACTTAATTATTCAAAGTAATGACAATTTCATATATCTATCATATCAAAATATACAGAAAGTTTGGGTCACACATAACATTTTGAATAATTTGAATTACACAATATTTACATTACGAAGTATTCAAAATTATCAAAAAGGAGGGAAAACACATGCATTCACAATCAAAACTACAGCATTTGTGACTATGTGAAACTTAGAAACCATACTGCACACCAAAAATAACCAAAGTTGACCACACATATCAATGGCACATTGATGTACGATGCTACAGTCATATTTAGGTTATATTTCAAACCTTTATGGTCAAATATAAGTAGGTCAATGGCTTTTTTAAACAACACTAAAGATATTTCTAAGTTTGCTAGATAATATGACATCATTTGAGCATTAGTAGTTTTTGAATTGTTGACTTTACTAAAATTGACACACCCTACTACAATGGGGAACCCGGCGAAAAGCTAGTCTCTCTGCGGCACAAGCGGTTCTGCGAGAAGGTGGCTTCCAGCACCCCTCACGTTCACCCACAGAGCTTACCACCTACATCAGCAGAGCGATGAGGGGAGAGCTACGAGGGGCTTGTCCCTCTCCAGACAGGCCTAGCTCCTGCTTCTGAGAAGCTGCTGCGGGTCAGGTGCAACTGCCAGACCGACTGCAGCAGCCTGAGGTGCACATGTAAGAAGCACGACGTTGAGTGTACTCCTGCTTGTGGAAGCTGCAGAGGATCTGGTTGTACAAACACAACACAGCTGGCATGTGGTGAAGATAAAGATGATGACATTGTTGGCTTCTGAATGCATCTTGTACATTGACACAGGTTATCCATGGTCGGGAGATGCTGGCAATATGGCAACTACTCATCTTCTATGAAGATCTATGCTTCTCTTGCATAATATAACATGTACATGTTCACTGTCAAGTTCTCCGCAGATTCTCTATTATATTCTGAAGGCTCTCAGTATTTTGAAGGTTCTCAGTATTATGTTTTACCATTACTAGTCCTGCCAGTTGATGTTGCTCAATATTTGTATTTTCATTTTTTAATTAGTTTGTGCAATGGCAATCTGCAATAATTGCAAATGGTCTTCAGTATTTTATTTCAGCATTTACAACATAATTATGTAAGCATCATACCTAACTTGTTGACTTTTGTTATTATGTGTCAAGAATAGTATGTACTCAGTATGTATCTCAGCATTGCTTTCTATTTTATTATTTTAGTATTAAATTTTTTAGCTATCGGCTGGGGCTGCCTCTTAGTCCTTCAAACCCTAACTGCTTGCCAACAGTTTCAATAAAAATCAGTATCTAACAGTCCACTGAAACCTTTAGATAGGCTTTAACATATTTAAAGAAGGCTGAAATGCGAAAAAAATTACATTTTTGGATGGGGTCATATTCCAGTGATTTTCACAGGTTTCCCTTTCGAGGGTCCCTTAGGATTTTTTATATGTGATAGAGGACATATTCAGGAGTATAAAACAGCAGAGATACTTTTTGTTGCAATTTGTTCAAGGTTGACCAGAGATTTTTTATAAAATGCCTGTACTATTCATACGAGTGACAATAGAACAGCCTATTAAAATCCGGGCAGGCGCATACGGTAACCATGTTTCTTTAAACATTCCCGTACGGCCATGATCTCAAATACACTATAATGAAGGTCTGCAATAGAGATAAAAAAATTGGGTCAGTTATCTACACAATATTATCCTATATCCAACGCATTAAAATGTTTATCACAGACAGTATTGCTCGCCATTTTATGTTACGGCTAAATTTTAGGTCTACTCTTCCACAGTTAGACGCCCAAATATTAAAAAATCTTCGTTTTCAAGGAAATTAAAAAACTTGTACCGTTTGTGATAGTTTCTACATCGTTACAGAGTATTGTAACACACTTTAAAAATATTTTACATTTACAATAAACAAACTTTAATTAACTTTGAATGCTTCGAACACGACTCCACCAGTTTTTAATTTACAGTTGAGTCATTACATCATCAACCTCCAGCATCTGTGACTGGCTACAAAAATAACCCCCGTCCAGGTTGCGAGATTATAATATTGCAATTCTTAAGAATAATAATTAACTAAATTATGAATTAAATACAGTGGCGGTCCTAGCTTACATGACGCCCTGGGCGAACCTCACCTTCAGCGCCCCCCCCCCCTGTTCGCCAACACACACACATTCGAATCCCCCCAAAATAAAGGACAGACATAACTCTTTCACAAAATAACTTTTTATTGGACTAATTGTTGGAACTTCAGAACCAAAACAAAGACTCAAATTTCTGAATTTTACAAATCCTTCATCACGTAAATAGAATAACTCACTTAAGAGAATGTAATTATGATACTATGAACAGGAAAAATACAAATTAAATTGCACAACTGCCATAAATAAACTAGAGAATCAAATTTCTAAATTGTACAAATGCTCTATCACATAAATAGAATAAGACACTTAAGAGAGGGTAATTATTATGCTACACTTTGAACAAGAAACAAAATAAATTGCACCACAGCACAACTGCCATCTAAAGCCTGACTCTTCTTACCTTCCTTGATGCAAAGTCATTGATCTTTTATTATTTATTTTATTTTATTTTTTATTTTTATTTATTTCTTTATTTATTTATTCTTATTTTTATTTTTTTATTTTTTGCAGGCGCTCATGCCGCCCCTCCACAAATGCCGCCCTGTGCGGCTGCCCATATTGCCCATATGAGGAACCGCCACTGATTAAATACACCATGTTATGAAACTAAATTTCATACGTTGAAATTACATAATAAAAATTGCCTGATTCATCCTCATTTCAAAAACGTATACACTTATTTGGCTACTCGGAAGAACAATAATAATTATATAAGCCTATAATTATCGACTGTGATTATGCTTATCGCAGACTATCTTGTTTACAATTTTTCTTTCTTTTTATCTGATTCTCATTCTACTTCCTATTTAATGCATAATATTTTTTTTAATGCATATTTTTTAATGCATAATATTTTTTTCGTGATGAATCTGCTTGTGCCTCTTTATTACTTTCATAAGCAATCCTTTTCCTCTTTATATATTTCACGAGAACGATGATGCGTCTTTATTTCTAGATCTACAACTGTTTTTTTTTTTAAGTCTTTCTGTCGAAAATTATTTCCCACAGTTATATAAATTTTAATTATTTACATCCTTTGTTATTTGAACAAACTGATACTCGCCAAAATAAGTATTCTGACGTAAGAGAAAGAAACGCGCCAAAATTGCATCACTTTTAAAAGATAATCGACTTCAGCTGAGAATATTCACGTTCTCAAAGTAAAATAGACATCATTCAGCTGCCAGAGATACGATGGTTATATCAACGTTCAACGATGCAAAAAGTATATATATATATATATATATATATAATTATATATATATATAATTTTATATATATATAATATATATATATATATATATATATATATATATATATAATATTTAGGAGAAATCCAATGACAAGGAGGAATGTAAATGCCATGAAAAGTCTTCTTTAATGCGCAACGTTTCGAGCAATACGCTCATCATCAGGCTAGATAATAACAATATGAAATTAGAATCAATAAATAAATGTGAACAAGACAAAATAATTTCTATAAAAAGACTAAAAGAAGAGGGTTAAATTCAAAGTTATAAAAATTTACATATAAAATTACAAGAAATTTAAAAGCTATTTTTAAATTACATATAGTAAATTTGAAATTAGTACACTGGAATAATTAACACTAATACAATGGAATAATTAACACTACGAACCTTTCAATGCTGGTTCCGAGGCACGAGTAATTTAAAACAAAACAAAACAGGAAACAAGCTATGGGTTGGGCGGTTGGAGTTATAAGTTAGGGGAGGGGGGATTATAAAAAATTGGGGAGTTGGGGAGGGGGGTTTATAAAAAATTTAGAGGGACAGCTGAGGAATCCACGTTTAGAGAAGGGGTCAATGTTTTAATATAAAGAGATTCCAAAATTGACCCTTCTCTAAACGTGGATTCCTCAGCTGTCCCTCTAAATTTTTTATAAACCCCCCTCCCCAACTCCCCTCCCCCCTCCCCAATTTTTTATAATCCCCCCTCCCCTAACTTATAACTCCAACCGCCCAACCCATAGCTTGTTTCCTGTTTTGTTTTGTTTTAAATTACTCGGCCTCGGAACCAGCATTGAAAGGTTCGTAGTGTTAATTATTCCATTGTATTAGTGTTAATTATTCCAGTGTACTAATTTCAAATTTACTATATGTAATTTAAAAATAGCTTTTAAATTTCTTGTAATTTTATATGTAAATTTTTATAACTTTGAATTTAACCCTCTTTTTAGTCTTTTTATAGAAATTATTTTGTCTTGTTCACATTTATTTATTGATTCTAATTTCATATTGTTATTATCTAGCCTGATGATGAGCGTATTGCTCGAAACGCGCATTAAAGAAGACTTTTCATGGCATTTACATTCCTCCTTGTCATTGGATTTCTCCTAAATATTAAATGAAGCTTTGTAGAAGCAAACCGCATGACTATATATATATATATATATATATATATATATATATATACACACTAGCTGAAGTACCCGGCGTTGCCCGGGATAAATTTCACATTAGATCCCCAGTTTAAATAAAATAAAGTTTAAGACAAAAGACTGAATTTGATTAAAATTATTTCTTAATTCTTCATCCCATAAGAGGTTCCCGTACCAAATTTGGTAGCTCTAAGTCAAACGGTTTGAAGTCGTCCTAAAAATAATTATATGTGAAGCTCAAGATTTTCATGACTGTGTTCTTTTCTATAGTTTTATTGACCAAATAATCAAATTTTCACGGCTGCGTTCTTTTCTGTAGTTTAATCGCGGTTACACCCATTACCCCCACCCCTCTACTCCATTACCCTCCCACCTCCGCTCCCCCATTACCCCCACACGCAAAAGTAAAAAAAGCCATTACCCCCACCCCTCTCCCAATTACCCCACCCCATCTCCCCCAATTACCCCACCCCCTAGCTATAGTTTTATTGACCAAATTAGTCATGAAAATCTTAAGATTTAGAAATCTAGACAAATGTGAAGCTCAAAATTTTCACGGCTGCGTTCTTTTCTGTAGTTTAAAAAAACAAAAGTTTGAAATTTATAGGTAATGGTATTTTTTCCTATTATATAAAGTCAATAGAAGTTCATTGATACCATTTTTATCAAAATCAAATTATGTTTAGGGGTTCCTCATTGAAGTTGAATTTCTTGTATTTAAAGAAGTTTACTTGATTTTATGTATTCTTATGTATTCTTGTACAAAAGATAAATGAATCATTGTTACCAGACATTTATTTGAATCCCATTTTGGTACTAATTATGGTCTGGTTCTTTAGTTCTGTATGGTGTGTCTAACGTAGAATGTTCAATGTGGATTTATTGAAGTTGGGTATGGTGTTTCGATGCTTTCCAACTGCTTGTAGAAGCCATTGCAATTGTTCTTCGTTTTTGGTTATCGTTTTTGCGAAGTCCTGAATCATGACAATGCCTCGCTCGGCCACATCATTGGTGACTTTAAGACATTTGACAAAGTTCTAAAAAGTATTGAAGTCCTGACCATCAATCCATTCCTCTACCGGTTTGCTCATCCATACGGTTGAAGTAGCATCCAAGAGCTGGAAAACAAACCACGATCTTTCGTCTAGTACGTCAGTAGTATAGCCGAAAAAGGTTAGAGTGCAGGAATGTTGCAAGTGATTACGTAATGGTGCAAAGGGGGTGGGGTTGTTGCAAAGGGGTGGGGGTTGTTGCAACGGGGGTGGGGGTGTTGCAAAAAAAAGAAAAAAAGAAAAAAAAAGAGTACTGGCCTTTGTTGCCAACCGGGGTTGCAAGGGGCATGCAACTTGGAGGTGGAGTTCTCCCCCAAGCTATTCCCCCAAAGGGCCAGAAAGGAGAGAAAGGAGGAGAGGTGTTCACCTGGCAGGAGCCAAGTGCATATTAAGACTTCAGCCGAGTAGGCGTTGTCTTATAGGCTCAGCCAGTTGGCTTAGAAGGCGTAAATGGCTTGAGTTGCCAGATAGCGCCATGTATTCAGTTTGTGCTATATATTTAATTCTAATCGAAGACTGAGTTGCCAGATACCATTGTATACATTATTATATACGACTAATCAGCCAGTTGGCTTAGAAGGCGTAAATGGCTAGAGTTGCCAGATACCACTTTTTAGCGATACCATTGTATACATTATTATAGACTCCTAATCATCCAGTTGGCTTAGAAGACGTAATTGGCTTGAGTTGCCAGATACCACTTTTAGCATTATTATTGCCAGATACCACTTTTTAGCATTGCCAGATACCATTGTATACATTATTATAGACTCCTAATCAGCCAGTTGGCTTAGAAGACGTAAATGGCTTGAGTTGCCAGATACCAATTTTTAGCATTATTATGGTGAGTTGTCTCCAATTAAAAGATTTCGTGCCATGTATTCAGTTGCCAGATACCACTTTTTAGCGATACCATTGTATACATTTAGAATTCCGCTAGTAGGTTTAGAAGGCGTAACAATTAGAATTAAGTAAAACAACATTGCATCATTCTTTTTATTATAAATATATAGAAAATAAATATACATTTCAATAATAATTGAGGAATATGCATAATAAAAAAAAAATATATATACACACACAATTATGGAGATGGAGATATATACAAATAAATATACATTTCAATAATAATAGAAATATGCATATAATCATAACAGTACAGGAGAAATATCACGCAAAATATATAATTACATTTCACTTTTTTTTCAAAATACTAAACTCGCACTTAATCGAGTTTACAATTACATCATTATTGCTCTGCATTACGCAGTATACGCGGTTTAATAATATTTCACCGCTTAAAGTATAGGAAAACCTGTATTCGATATGAAGGGCTTTCATATCGTTCAGTACTATTTTTGTTCCCACTTTACAACCGGTTGGTAAATCATCTTTAAATACGTCTAGAATACAATCAAAAGCACGCACAAAGAGTTCATCGTTAGCTACATTATTAAACAAGTTTATAAACACGCTTTTCCAATCGAGGGTTTATTTCTACCGACTCGAGCTTTTCAATCGTGAACTCACTCAACATAGCGGCAATTGAAATAATCTAAATCGTTACGACAACTGCGCGTTATATAAAGAAATAGTTCTTCAGGGTGAACGGTGTAGGTGAGCTCAGCCTTGTACCGATCAATTGCTTTGTACCAAAGTTCATGGTATTTCAAAGAGTCTAAACTTTTTAAATAAACGTCCAGCTCTAGACCATTCTCACCAGCCCTACACTCGATAAACCCGTCGAGCAGAGCGGTGTATGCGTATTCAAGTACTGTATCAAAATAAAGCATATCCGTAACACGCGCGTCTAATATAGGTTTCAGCTTGCGGAATCCGACGATTTCAAACATTCTGTCGAGGATGAAACGGTTTCGCGTAGGAACAAGAGCGTTATTATCAGAAGCATTCTTCCACATCAGCCGTATATCAATGCATGGCCGATCGTTATTTATACACAACGTACATACAACGGCGTATGAGGGTGCGTCACTAATCTGCTCTCTTCTTGTACCTACGTTAGCAGGTATTTTATAATGATCTTCACTCCACTTCTCAACTATCACGAAGATTACTGTGAAACACAAGTTATTTATGCAGAAACTTTAAATATATTTACAGTATTACGTCGATACAATATATGAGAAAGAGAAAACTTCATCAACTTGAGTAGTCTAAGCATCATCATCCTGTTTGCATATACGTTTTGTGTTTCGTATTTATCAATTATTACGAAAGAATTCATTTATAACTTGAAGAGCCTAATCATTTTCATTAATCAGTAAAGTAACATAAATATCATCAACTGTTGCTGCAAAATAGAAGTCAACATCTTCCTTCCTTGACTAATCAATTTTAAAATTAGAAAGAGCCGTGTTGAGCAGAAAACTGAGATTTGTTTATAAAAAACGTCTGAACAGGTAGCGAGAACAACGTGAAAAAAGTGTTAGCAGCTGACGAGGAAGCTTCTAAACAGTGGCTGCATCCTCCAGCGCAGGACACGTCAACGCGAAGAGGCGACGTCAAACCAAAACATCAACGCGCTGGTGGCCAAACTTCCTCAAATCTCCGTGCAGCGGGCTGTCTACGGTTGGCCAGACTGGCAGTCGACGGCCTGTTGCGTGGCACGGTCAGAGTGCCGATCGGCTCCCGGGGCCGGACCTATTCTCAGCGTGCTATTTTTTCAATTACAGGGAACAATTGCGTGCTCCCCGAACTACTCTTACTCTCTGGCGACATTAAGACTAATCCAGGCCCCACTACAACTTACACATGTCACCATACACAAAGACATAGACACAATAGCACCATGAGACACATACAGAAGTATAATATTAACATATTACAGTACAACGTAGATGGCCTCACAAACAAAATCATGCAGCTTAGGGAATTCGTACACAAACAAAACATTCACATAGCACTTATACAAGAAACAAAACTAAAACGCACACACAAAACACCCACCATCCCTGACTTCACGGCGATCCGTCAAGATCGTACTGGGGGTAACGGGGGTGGACTCATCACTTACATACGTAAAAGCATTAGCTACACTGATGCTACCCAAAACATTACAAACACAATCCAAGCAGATAACACGATAGAAATACAGGCAGTTAACATTAAAACACGCGCAAAACACAACACCACACTAATCAACATTTACATCCCACCAGATAGTTCACCTCAGGTGCCAGCCAATTACAATCCACAGTTACACAATCTTGCCTCTCTCACTAATGTCATCTTAGGAGGAGACTTCAACGCCAAAGACACTAGTTGGTACCTGCACAACCAAAACAACACCAGAGGCGCCAACATAGCCACACAACTAAACAGCCTCTTCATTCTTAACAATACAGAAGAACATACACACATACCACATCAAGCAGGATACTCAAACTCCTCCCCAGACATAACGTTCTGTTCCCCCTCACTAGCAACACATACACAATGGAGAACAGAAAAACAACTGTCATCAGACCACCTGCCCATCATCATTACAACACATTCTACACTCTGCCCCAACAGCCTTAGGCACACTTACAGAAATTACAAGAAAGCTGATTGGGAACAGTTCAAAATACAGACTGAGGAACAATTCACCACATTAAACAGCACACCCATCATAAACATCGATACAACACTCAAGACATTTAATCAGATTATCAATAATGCAAACAAATACATACCCAAGGGCAACATTAGGAAATACAACCCAAATTACACTAGAGAAATAGCCCACCTCATAAGGCAACGTAACAACCTCAAACATAACACACAAACACCACACACAGAAGCCATAAAGCAGCAGATACAACAGCTCAACACAGAAATAAACAACAAACTCAAAGAAAAACAAACAGAAACATTCAGGGAATTCATAACAACACTAAACCACTCCACAGATACATACAGGCTATACAAGACTATAAACAGCATTACCCACTCTAACAGCGGCATTCACACCTCACACGCGGCTATCTGTCGCAGCCAAAATAATATCCCAACATACACACAACAAGCTAACATTCTAGTTAATCACTACGCAAAGATAAGTCACTTAAACAGAGACAACAACCAGAAACACGCAGACAAACAAACAGCCAGACACAAGAAAACCTACAGACTCGACACGACCATTACACCCTTCAATACAGACCAGACCACCAAGATCATCAAAAACATTAAAAATTCGAAGGCTACTGGACCAGACAACATATCTAACATACACCTTAAACACTTGGGCCCACAAGGAATACTAGCTCTCACAAATATCAGCACATATTCATACCAACACTGTATTATTCCTGACATATGGAAACAAGGTAAAATTATTACACTACTCAAACCAAACAAAAATCCAACAGAACCAGCTTCCTATAGACCCATTACTTTACTATGCACACCTTCCAAAGTAACAGAAAGACTAATCTTACAAATCACCAACCCACACATACCACTATCGCCTACTCAACATGGATTCAGACCTCACCACTCAACCACGACATTACTCACTAACCTGACGCAGCACATCATGGATGGCATCAACTCTAGAAGACCAGCTCAACGTACACTATTA
This sequence comes from Bathynomus jamesi, assembly GCA_023014485.1. Taxonomy (NCBI): domain Eukaryota; kingdom Metazoa; phylum Arthropoda; class Malacostraca; order Isopoda; family Cirolanidae; genus Bathynomus; species Bathynomus jamesi. Next base: position 363,524 of record JAJOZX010000775.1, on the reverse strand, counting down.
GCAACAATAGACATTAGTAAAGCATTTGATGCTATCCCACGCTTCCCTCTCATAAACAAAATACTCAACACAAACATGCACAATAACACCAAAAGGTGGCTGAGCAACTATCTCTCAGGAAGATACTCACATGTCACATTTAATGGCAAGTCATCCAAAAACAAGCTTTTTCCGAACGGGGTCCCTCAAGGCTCTGTTCTCTCACCAACACTCTTCAACTTATACATGCATGACATTCCAACACCCATAGATAACAAGCTTACCTTATCATCATATGCAGATGATATCACTCTAACATCCACCCACAACAACATCGACACCGCTACAAATAACCTACAAACATACATAAACAGTATACAAGACTGGCTCACACACAATAGACTCAAAGTAGCGCCCACAAAATCAACCATCACCTTGCTTACAAGCAACACAAAAGAACACCAGGTAATTCCACAACTTACACTAAACAACATCAACATTCCACACACTCACAGAACCAAAATACTAGGTGTCACATACAACACATCATTATCTTTTGCAAACCACATTCAGGACATTAAAACAAATGTACGTCAAGACTTAACACGCTTAGGGTACTAACAGGCACAAACTTTGGACACCAGCAGGAAACAACATCACTCATCTACAAACAATATATTCGCTCAGTTATGGACTATGCTAGCCCATGCTGGGCACCCATTATCTCAAACACACACATAAACACCTTACAAACAATACAAAACAACGCACTTCGTATCATTACAGGATGCACTCAAACAACACCAATAGAACACCTGCACACAGAAACAAAAATACTAAAAGTTAGGGAACATTTAGACATGAGGGGAACACAATTCATGGCAGCAGCGACAACTAACCCACAACACCCTTGCCACTACATGTACAATCATGCACCAACACCTCGCACCATTAAGGTAACACCAGAGAGACATTATAACCAAATACTCCATTCCATACCACGCCCCACAGACATCACACAGTACAGAAAACACATACACACACACCTAACCCACAAAGCACTGACACGACTCGGTCCGAATGCGGTCCTAGGTGCGAAGCCGCCGCCCATTAACAGGTCAGAGATCAGCCTGAGCAGATCGGATCGAGTTAACTTAGCACGATTCCGATGTGGACATCACCCCAACTTATGGACATATAAACACAGACTAGACAACTCCATAGACGACACCTGCCACCTGTGCCAAGACACACCACAAACAATTGAACACATTATGACGGACTGTACCGCTCTAGCACAACAACGAACACAACACAACATCACGAGTGCGCTGAACCTCTGGTCCACTCCGGAGAGGGCGATCGGTTACCTGCGTGCCGCCGGCTTGCTCGATCAGGGTGGGCTGATCGGCTAAACAACAACAACAACAACTATCACGAAGATTCTATTCATCTCCTCGACACTTAAATAAACCCGTTTGTTTGTTTGTCTACATTCCGTTTCCAGTACATAGCTAACGGTACCGGATTTACGCCTGAACACGCGCAACGATTTCGTCACGGACACATCGTACGAGGCGTTGAGAATGCTGTTCAAAGGAAGTTCCATCGTATTCGAGGTGCGCACGTCCACTCGGTTCAAGCTCTGAGATAACTATGAGCCGTGTGAGGCACGCAGGTAGGCAGGAGCAGTTCGACGGGCGGCTGACTCGATGATACGTGAATGGGGTTGTTCGAACTCGTATGATCCGCGAGTCGCACCGAATTGTTGTACATATTTGTTTTTCCGGTACAAGAATTAATTTCATCACTACCAGCCTACGCACCAGACAGTTTACCTCAGGGTAAGAACTAGGCACATTTTATGTTTTACTAAACATCTTCACACTCCGGCGCACTATTTGAGAGGAACATATGCTCATATTTTTCCTTTCTGCCCATCAAACGATACTCGTCTCTAAAGTCTGTTAAAAACTCACGCAGGGAACTAGCCACAACCTCACTACGAACCTCATCATGATATACATTAATATAGTGATAAAAATACTTAAGATTGTCCATGATCACGAGATTCACATTTTCAGTCGTAGGGTATGAGTAATCGACATGGTGTAGCATGACGTAATACCGCTTGTCACACCACCCATCCGCAAGACTCATTATCCATACCTGCTGCTTCTCTTCTGCACGCGTTGTTTCTTTTACTTCACGGTATATGTGAGACTTTATAAAGTTTAGCTCTGCAGCATACTTCAGCACATCGTCTGTGCAACGAAAGCCTTCAACGGTCTCACCAGAACATCCGTAGAGTATTTGTACATCTTGGAACTTCGCACAATCCAATGTGTTTTTAAAAGAGACATAGGAGGGAGGAATAGGAAGTTTTACGGTATCCACCACATCCTGGCACTTTGCTGAATACCATTTCATAAACGTTGTACAAGCAATATTAAAGGTAGCCATTTGAATACACGTCTGATCTTTTCTTCTGAATACACGTCTGATCTCTCGGGCTTACTGCAGTCGACTGACCACGCAGGGACTCCCAGATAGTAGCATGACTCACGGTCTTACAGTGGGCGGAGCTTAGAACTTTCACCTACGCACACACACACACACAAAGGAGAAAGTGAAACGCTAATTGAAACATGATTTATTTAATAAACGAGATATTCAAGTTATATATATATATATATATATATATATATATATATATATATATATATATATATATTTACAAATACGATTTAATAAAACGAGATATTGAAGTTATATATATATTTACAAATACGTGTAATAAATCAATAGATACGATTATATACAAGACAAACGTGTCAGTTAACAATAGAAGCATCAAACGTTATTGTATCCAAAGGGTACGGTATCATAGGTAACTGGTAACGTTTCCTATAGGTGTTACGGCACACCTTCGTACCCCTAAGTTCCTTCACGCCCCCCAGCTTCTGCGCCCGAAAATTGTGGGTGCCTACAATTAGTTGGGGAGGTCGTTCGCCCTCATCATCGTCCAAACACACTAGATCCTTCAACGATTCAAAGTTAACAACCCGCCGATTCGCATGGTTGAGCGTAATACCCTTTGCCTTCACGATATATTTCATATCCTCCCCCACCCTGACCCGTACCCCATACGTTTTAGGTCCTGTTGAGACAAAAGAGTCGGCGTATGCGTTGTCCCCATACTCATCCTTGATCTCATTAGTGAGTTCGCCGAGGAACTCCCCAATAACGGGCATGTATTCACCCTCCCTCTCTGTGAATATCACGCTATCTGTATCGGCATACAATACTCTCCGCCCAAGAGAATGCAATAGACCCCAAAGTTTTATACGGGCGTAGGCTGTTGTGAAGCTGGCCACAGGTATGTTTGTAACCCTTGAGGTATCTGTGGCCAATTCAGTGTTGTTGTACTTTATTACGTAAGTATTACCTACATTCACGATCTCCATGACCTCTTTATCGGGAGCATTGGCATAATCCCAGACATCGCTATAACTTTGTGCCAAATGAATGTTCCCTTTGCCGGTATTCTGCGCAAATTTTCCCCATAGACTGTTTAGACACAACTTTGCACTAAAGCGCTTGCCAGGATTCTTTGCAATTTGGGCACGATCAAGTTGTATACCTTCGCGGTCGCGGTAACGTTGAATATAGGCAGACTTTTCATCTTCGGTATCAACTCCTCGCGGATACCCTGTTGCCTCAACCTTATCATTCAAAAAGGCGTTTATATATGGTGTGAAAAGGTTGGGTAGCTTCTGAAACCTCCACACCTCATGTATCTTCAGTATTCTATAACCATGGCGTACGGCTAGGGCCAGCTCAGGACTTGTATATACGCCTCTGATCTTACGCTGGTGGGGTATATGGTTACAATCGCCGTTATCCTCTTCGCGCACTTCACGCACAGGGGAAACATGAGCTTGTCGTCGATAACGACAGGTAAGATTGGCATCCATAAATTGCGTGGGGGGAGTACGTCTACGAAAGAGAGCCCAAAGTAACGATCATTCAAATTTCTTGAAAATTCATTGATGGGTGGCAGGTTAGATCCCACCAGTTTCTCAGGAGCGCCCACGGGGTACGGATTGTTCTTCATCACGTATGGGCATAAAGAACAGAAATCGTAGTAATGGAGCTTCACGCCCTCCGTAGGTAGAAAGTATAGTCTGAATGGATTTGTACGTCCTCCAAACAAGCTATCACCACATTTGAGAGGATCCAGCACCATTGAACGTTTGATCGTGTTTATTTCCTCACGGTACACCTCGTCTGTCTCCATCCGTGTATCATATTCATGCTCCCACAAGACTTTGTGAGTGAACTGTGATCCTATAAGTTGATCGCGGGTGCGAGTCCATGCAAGACAGTCGGCAGGAGATTTACCGTGATATCTCCGGCGATTCCGCACTCAGGACAGGGGCATCCATGCCACCAGCAACCGTTAAAGGAGTACACAGTCTTCACACCAGTGACACGGTTTTCACTTAACCCATCAACCCAAAAAACACGTCCATTAATCTTAATGGGTACTTCACCCGTGTTGCGGACGTGCTTTATGTATACACCTGTCTGTTGCTGTAGGTGTATGAGCCAGTAAATAGCCTTGTGTCCGTAACTGCGGGGGTTGTTTCGGTGAATAATGGCTAAGGTGTCTTTAGGCATGAAGTTATTCTTGAACACCGTAAAACATAATGATGCGATGGTGGTTGCGACTTGCAGTGGATCGCATTTGAAACGGGCTATGTACATCCTTCTAAAGGCCTGGAAACATACTCTAAGCACGCGCACATCATTCACGCAATAACGCTCACATTCATCAGCTATATTATAAGGGTTACTTTCATTAAAACTGTTGTAGTATCGATCAAAGTCTTCACATTCATCCATACAGTCAAAATAATGTTTGGGCGGTGGTGGGCCTACGTAGTTTAAAGTCTCGCTGGTGAGGAAAGTGTAAGGGAAGTATCCTTTGGAAACTTCAGCTGCTACTCCCATCACCTTGGGTAGCTTTGCTAATTTACAAGGTGTGAATAATAAAGTATCTTTAAATTGTCCATTGCCTCTTATCTGCATCTGTATTAATTTGTTGCCTCTTTTCAATGGATCACCTGTAAATATCTCAGAGGATTCGTGTTCAAGCAACTCCTTATAAAGGAACTGCGTGTCAAACTTTGCCCCGTTATGGGCGAGAATATACAGTCATTTTTTTGAACTTGTCGGCTAACTTGACAATATAGGACACAAATAGTTTCACAGGACTATCGCGGACATTCGTTTTAAAAACGTTTGTCCGTTTACCGCATTTGGGGCACTCGTCACATTCGATACCCATACACTCATCACAGATGGTCTGGCTCACAAGTAAATGTGGAATTACCTCTTTGGTTTCAGCGTTCGTATATGTTTCTATATCGTAGTATACAGTTATACAAGGGTTATTTTTAGGCTTAGCATCTTTCATATAACATACATGCTTTACTCCATCCGCCTTATATTCCTCCTGGCATGTAGGACAGTGAATTACGTCACACTTGTGCTTAAATTTTCCCCAATTATCCATTGTGTGAAACATACCACATTCACAGATTCTCATTTTCCTGCACGTGCCAATTGATTTATGGAAATCAAAACAGCTATTATTGAAAAATGTGCGTCTACACACATCACAGTCTCTCTTCTCAGCATCAACTACACGGCTTTCACATTTGGTGCTTTTACACTGCTCACATAGCATGTGACATTCTTTACAATGTCTCACAATATCATCCGCAAACTCGAGGCACCCCTTACACAAATCATGATGTCTCCCATATTTTCGACTTTTGTCATAACTCGCGTAAAGCCACCTTATATTACGGATGGGGAGATACGTTGTCCCTGACAATCCTAAAATAAGTAGGGGCCTTGTACGATCTCTCACACAGCTTTTAAAAACATGCGCAGTCCTACGACGATCATCCAGCCCAAATACAACTATACGGACATTCATTTCCTGTTCTACCCTTCTCAGCTCTTCAGGACCCATATTACAGTCAAATTCAAGTTCACAGTCTACAGCTAGTTTACGGGCACGCTCCACGACCGTAGGCAACCAAATTTCTGGGGCCTGTGTATTTTGTACAGTAAACATACGTGCTAAGAGTACTGCTATAAAGCCGAACCACGATCGACGTTTATATGCTTTCGGTAAATAGTCGGAGAATTGAAGTTAAGAGTATACGGTATGGCACTGTGACCCGCAACACGGAATACACGGTCAATATTTACCGTGAAGTTGTCCATATTGAAGGCTATACTACTTTGGGCGGCTTGCATTATACGTCCTAATATATATTCTACATCTTCAGCCGCCAAACTTCTAAATGGCACTATCACCCAATAATCGTCTACATCACCGTCATCTGACCCGAATCCAAAGGACAGACTCGTCCTGACTTCACGCTCGTCGCGATTCTGAAGAGCAAACTCTACAATACGCTGTACAACCCGGCGTAGCCCGCGCTCAATTCCATTGCTATACATGGCTCTAGGGTCGACCCTGACTCTATACCGATTTCTAGTCAAGGCTGGGGTGGGGGCTGCGGATCGCACCAATTCGATCGTTATAGCATCCTCAACAGAACGGGGGGCAACTGTGACGGATGAATTAGGGGGTATATTAGCGGAAGGTGCTGATGGGGGGGGGGCCTGTTGCGTAGGAGGTTGAGGGTTGGGGATCTATTATTGTAGACTTAACAGAACGGGGGGCAACTGTGGCGGATGAATAAGGGGATATATTAGCGGGAGGTGCTGCTGGGGGGATTGTTGCATAAGAGGTTGAGGGTTGGGGCTCTATTACTGCTGCAACAGACGCGTATTTCGGTCGCTTTATATCTGACGTGGGGTTCTCACACCTCCGCTTTGGACGTGCTACCGGTATCGCTGGTGAGGGGGAGGAGATCACAACTACACTGTCGTCGAGGTCGTCCGTAATGTCAATGATGGGGTGCTCTACTTCATCGTCATTCACGGTTCTGTGGGAGAAGAAAGCAAAATATAAGGAACAGCACTCAAAATTTGTAATATTTTGTAAATGACCCACTTAGGAGTGTGACGTGTTAGAAATGGACTCTGTAGAAAAATTCAGATTCACGAGCCCATCCACATGTATTATATCTGGACCTACAGGATGTGGTAAAACTGTGTTTATGCTTAAAATCATTAAAGAAAAGGGAGAGATGTTCTCGAAATTTGTGCATAAAGTTATATGGTGCTATTCGACGTATCAATCAGTGTTCAACGAGTACCAAGATGATATTTTGTTCCACAAAGGCGTATATGACGTTAATTCGTTAAGGGGAAATGAACATACAGTTATTGTAATTGACGAGCTCATGTTGGAGATGGATAAAACGTTTGCCGAGACATTTACAGTATTCTCCCACCATCTTAACATAAGCGTGTTCTTCATCAATCAGAATCTATTTTTCAAAAATAGATACATGCGCGATGTGTCGTTAAATACGCAATATCTAGTCTTATTCGCGCAACGTAGAGATGTATCACAAATTGGGGTATTAGCCAATCAAATGTTCCCGAATCAGCGTAAGGAGTTTTTGGAAGTTTATAAAGAAGCTACAAGCACGCGTTACGGATATTTGCTTTGCGACCTTCATCCGCGAAACACGTTTAGAGTGCTTCTACGAACGAATATATTTCCAAACGAGCCTGAAACGGTGTATATTCCAGAATGACAAAGAGACTAAAGAAATACCGTGAATTACTAAAAATCTATCATCGACTGCCCCGGGCAATGCAGCAGATGTTTATTAAAAATATCGACGCCGACTTTTTAAAATGCATCTGTGAAATCTGTCTTAACGTTATAAATTGCAATGATCAATGAAAACCCATCAGAAGGCTCGCCTACGCCGCTACAAGAACATAATACGTGCACTCGCTCGTAAAAGTCAAACTGTAGCGAAGAAAAAACGAATTATTGTACAAACAGGAGGGTCATTTCCTCCATCTTATTTTCAGTTTTGGGTCCTTTACTGACTAGATTAATATAATGAAGAAAGTGGTAGTGATTCCCCACGAGGTGTACGCTTCACTGCAAAGGAATCCAGACACGGATCTAGATCCCGTAAAAGCAGACTAAAAAGAATGGAAAGCGAATTGCTGGCCCTATTAAACAGTGAAAAAATACCTGATGGAGAAAAGAATCTTATACACAAGAAGCTCTGCAGAAATTTCTTCACGAGTACGAAAATTATAAGAGCCCTACAGAGATTCCTGTGGTTATTAGGCACAGCACGGGGGACGATGGACATGGCGACATAGGATCTGTGCCCGACGATACAGCTGACCAACCAAAAAGATTAGCCACACAAACATATCGAACATGTATTAAAAAGCACCCTCCCACATACATGATGAGTAAAGGCTTAAGTCTTTATAATCTATTGAATGAGGATACAGGCGAGCTCATTGTGGAAGGATCAAAGGTATAGGGATCGAATATCGTAGACATTGTCCATGATCTGGTGAGAAAGTGGGATAGGCCATCACCATCAGGATGGAAGCATATTAAAGCAAGACTACAACAAATAAATGTTCCTAAATCGTTGATAGGAAATCTGAACAGGTTAAAAGACTTGGAACATGCAACGCATGTGACACAGTTGAAGGAGCCGTCACCCCGGCGGTAACACCTTGAAGAGGAACAAGAAGAGGTTAAACCAACCCTACCCACGTGCCTCTAAATACGCAAATGGCTAACGTATTAACTAAACGCTATTATGACATTTCTAACCCATCCTCTTACGGCGGCGTAGATAAACTGTACAGAAGTGTTTACGGAGTAGGAAAAAAAGATGTTGAAAGATTTTTGAGGGAGCAGGAGCTTATACGCTTCATAAGCCTGTGAGAAAAGGTTTAAAACAGCCAAGACAACGGCTTCCTCGATTGATTCTATTTGGCAAGCAGATTTAACAGACATGCAAAGATATTCTGTGTATAAACGATGGTTACCGCTACATTCTATTCATAATAGACGGATTCTCTAGATATCTGTGGCTAGTTCCTCTGAAAAATAAATCACCTGAAACAGTAGCTAAAGCCACCAAAACGCTAATGTTAAAAGAAAACAGGGTTCTGGCTATTTTTGTACGGATATGGGGAAGGAATTATAGGCCGTGCTTTTCAGAACATGTTGACAGAGTTTAATATCAGCTATTACACAACCAATTCTATACATAAGGCTTCTTTAGCTGAAAGAGTTCAGCGCACCATAAAGGAACGCATGCACCGTTATTTTACACATAAAAACACATACAGATTTCTAGACATTCTGGAATCATTGGCATCATCCTACAACCGCTCACACCATCGCACGATTGGGACAACACCTAACGAAGTTTTAGAAAGAAGTACGCTCCCGAGGAGAGATGGATCACCACCACCACACTCGGCGCGCTTCAAAATCAATGATTATGTAAGGCTGTCGTGTTCGGGGAACAAATTCGCAAAGGGTTTTGAGCAAGGATGGACACGCGAGATTTTTAAAGTTAGGGCTATGAGACCTAAAGGTGAGATAATGATGTATTACATTGAAGATTTGAATGGGGAAGAAATCTCAGGAGGTTTTTACCGCGAAGAAATGCAGAAAGTCACGTTTAATTTAGGAAAAAATGTGTTTAAAATTGAGAAAATTTTAGGAAGCAAAGGTTCAGGAAAGAGAAAAATGTACCTGGTGAAATGGCTAGGGTACCCAGAAAGCTTCAACACCTATATAAAAGCTGATGCAATAATGAAGCTTAAATAGTATGCAACATGGCTCCTAACCATTTCTACGTCACACTCCCGTCCTCCTCGTCCCTGTCTGTACACCCAAACAACACACTAGCCAACTTTGTAACAGAGCTCCACGGGCACATTGAATTGGGTCGTGATTCGTATGAGGTGGGGATATGCGAAATTCAGCTGGACACCATCTTTTTAAATATTGAACATAAAGAAACCGTTTTTACGATTCTTAGAGACATTGACGAGTGTGAAAAAGCTGGGGTAGCTATGGATGAAACTATGCGTATCGCTCGGACTAAGGCTGCACGGTATTACAGTACAGAAGTAAGACTAGGACCGGGTCAATATGGCTCGGCCGAGGATGTTGTGAGAGGCTTAAACGTAAGTTTAAGAAACTCAAACCTTACGAATGATTTAGTATACGAAATCGTAAACAACCCTGCACATACACTAATCCTAAAATCAAAGACTAACAGACGTATTAAAGACCATAGAAAGTTCCAAATTCTAACCAATGGCCGATATAGCGCAGTCTTCCAAAGAGACACATTTCACGAGACACAGCATGACTTGTCCAGATTAATGTATCAATTGAAGATGGAGAAATTGGCTGAAAGGTCCCCAGACATGTGCTATATTTACAGTAATATAGTGGAGCACCAGTTTGTTGGGGATACCCAGGCAGTCTAGCCCTGTTCAAAAATCAACTTTTTCTTATTTTCATAGGTTTCTGTACTTTTTCCCATGCTTTTTGACCTGAAAAGGCCGAAAATCACAACCATTTTGACCTAGGTTGTTGGGAAGCATTGCCGCATGGAGCTTTAACTTTTCTCCCTTGAAATCGGCCAAAAGCACCAGTTCCGGGGTCCCTTGAATCATGTTTTGCACTATAACTTTTTATCTAAACAAGATAGAGCAACAAAATAGGCACCAAATTAAAGTGTTTTTAATCCTCTTTCTAACTTATACAATTATGATAGTCTTGGAACAAGAAATGGCACATTGGTACATACAAAGATTTCAGAAATATCACAAAATTCGTTTTCTCACACTCAAGGCAGACAAGGCGTCTTATTCATGACACAAATTTGAGATTAACATTTTGTCACAAGTCTAATCGATCAAGAAGTGAAAGCATTACATGATGATTAATTTCATAATGACATTTACACAGTCAGTTGTTGAGAGTTTGTTTCTTGAAGCTGTCAAAGCGGCGTCTGTTGAACTCCACAGCTTGAAGGAGATAGTCCCTTTGCTTGGCATCTGTTGTTATGACATTTGCAAAGTCGCTCATCATCTTGACACCACGTTCAGCAATGTCATTCACCGCTTTCAGATTCTTAACATAGTCCAACGCTTTTCTGTAGTCCTCATTCTGTGGCCAAGACGTGACAGGTTCCAGAAGCCACTCGGATCCAATGTTCAGTGTGTCCAGCAGGAAATGTGATTCTGGGCCAATGAGATCAACCAGGGTGGTCTTAGCTGTGACTCTCTGGAATAGAGGCTTTCCTGTTCTGAAGCTGTCTGGCTTCTCAGTGGCATGTAACTGGGCAGCAATGTCGTGCTTCAATGTGTCACTCAATCTACTGCTGAACAGGGCAAATGGCACGACTTCCTGCGTCAGGTACCATTTGTGGTTTTCCATCTTATTAAGTACTGCATCAGCAAGCTCTGGGTCAGTTTTCTTGTACTTCAACATGTCCTGGATTAGACTTAGATCATTCACGGGAGCATCTGCAGCAGACATTGACATCATCCATGCAGGAGTGTAGAACAGCGCAAGGAAGGTGTTGAGTCTTTCCAGCTTTGATAGTCTTCGTCGTACTCAAGTTGATCTGCAAACATCAGCATTTTCATGGAGTACAGGTTTCTGGCCATCCATCTGGCCTGATGAATGGCGCCTGGTCGACTCCAGTGAATACCTCGAGGAGGCGTTCCTCCAAGAACAATGACTGTCAGTTCAGCCATTTCCCTGTAGTCGGCTCTTGGAAGTCTTTCTGCTGTTAGAATGTCTTGGAGTATTTCTTCACTGTTCTTCTTTTCCTTCAGCCATTTGCTGTTGATAGCCAGCATCTTTGGGTTTTCCTTGGACAAGTCCGTCCAAACATCCTTCAGATGCTCAAACCAGGGATTATCTGGCCCCTTCACCTTCCCAAACAGCTTCTCCCAAACTGCTCCTAGCAGTTTGGCAACTCCTCTGTGAACTCCACTGTTACTAGATGTAGTGTCAAAAACAAGGGCAGTAACATTATCCGTAAGTTCCCATGTCTCCAGTAAATCCATTGAAGCCTCAGCCTGAGCTGTGCCAGAAGAATTGTCGATGACAGGTACTCCCAATAACTTTCCTTCAGTGTATGAAGGTGGACCAGACACTAACACAGCTAAAGTCTCTGAGGTACTTCCAGGTTCACTGCCCAAGACATCTTTGAGCAACTTTCCATCCCAGTGTAAGGCAGCGTACTGTGGGGGGTTTTCACAAAACTTGGACATGTGACTCTGGCTGATATTATACCTGGACAGCATTCTGTTGCGACATGTTGTTGAGGTTGAGATGACGAAGTTATCCAGATCAGCCCCTCCAGCTTTCAAGGTGGCAGAAACCATGGCAGTAACTTGATTGTCTGATAAACCAAGACGATCAGCTGTATTGCATCACATTCCATGACCTTCCTTGGAAACGTCAAAGTCACACTAGTCACAGTGTCTTGATGGTGAGAACATCCAGGACGAGGCTGATGGTAATCCATGTCCTCTGTGTTAGCGTCGTTGTCAGTTGAGTCACCCCAGGTAATGTCATCCACATGAACAACTGCCTCTTGTTCTGCTGCAGCTGTAAAATAGTACAACATGTTAAGACAGTAATTGTTAAGTACATGCTAAATATCGCAATGGAGTAAAACTTAAAACTTTTTGTAACGTTCAAAGTAATTAGTTTTACCTTGTTCTTGTCTATGCTGCAGTCTTTCATTCCTCGCTGCTTGCTGCAGGGATCTTCTCTCAAAAATCTTGTCATGACCAGACATATGACCTTTCCTCTCAGTCTTTTGGTCTTCGTAGAACCTGATATCCTCATCTTTCTTCTCTCTGGATAACAGTATGTTGTTCTGTATTTCCTGGATTGCATCTGGAGCTCCTATATCGAACAGGCTGTCTAATTCCAGCACAAATGCTCCTCTTTTTCCTCCAGGGTTACTTGCTCTTCCTTTGCTTTTCACCAGAGCACGATGTTTCTCATGTAGTTTCATGAAGAGCTTCATTGCGTTGTACTTGGTCATTGTCTTGATCCTAGCCATCTGCCAGAATGGGATGATAGATTCAACTGTTTCATATGCAAGGTCTTGAACCATGGGCCTCCCTGCATTTTCCGGTAAATTCTGAAGATTAAGGAAATACTGGAACGCGTCTGTTGGTGGGAAGCTGGGAACCACTGATAAAAGCTGAAGGGTATCCAACCAGGAAAGTTTCAGTGAGAGATCTGGTAGATGGCCCAGTTGACACCTGCCTGTGGACAGTACGTGGAGGTTCTGAGATATCAACTGTGCGCCCACGGAGCTCCCTCAGCTCCTTGCTTAATGCCATTGTGAAGTTGTAACTTGTAGATGGTTTTCTAGATTCTGATTGAGTTTCTGTTGTTTCCTGAAAAATGATAGATAATTATTATTATTATTATTATTATTATTAATTATTATTTATTTATTATTATTATTATTATTATTATTATTATTTATTAATTTTATGCTCTTTCATTTGATACCTAATTTGTTGCTCTATCTTGTTTAGATCAAAAGTTAAAGTGCAAAACATAATTCAAGGGACCCCGGAATTGCGCTTTGGCCGATTTCAAGGCAGAAAATTTATTGCTCCATGCGGCAATGCTTCCCAACATCCTAGGTCAAATAGTTGTGATTTTCGGCTTTTTCAGGTCAAAAAGCATGGGAAAATGTACAGAAACCTATGAAAATAAGAAAAAGTTGATTTTTGAACAGGCCTACCCAGGCACGCCTGCTGCGCATTGCTCACATCCCCAACCATAGAGGAAGGAGTTTGAGTATTACATATGACAGACCCCATTATGTGAATGTCGCAACTAATTTAATAACCAATATCTCAATATATATAAGAACGATTGAGGGTGAAAACTTCCCATTCGGTAACGGGAGCTTAACAGTGAAGCTACACTTTCGACGCACTGAGTTATAATGGATAGAAAGCCTTTCACCGTCTATCGAGGGGTGAGATACCAGCGCGGTAGTGGACTTGGATCCATTTTTTCATCCATACTACGTACGGCTGTTCCTTTGCTGAAGAGGGGTGCCAGATACCTTGGAAGGAAAGCGCTACAATCAGGCCTTAACACTGCAGAAGACATATTGGCCGGGGCTAAACCTAAAGAAGCTCTAAAAAAACATTTAAAGCGTACACGGGACGAAATCATCAAAGATGCAAAGAGAAAAATGCGTGGTGGCGGGAAGAAGAGGGCCCCGGAAGAAGAAGGGGTCACGTGGTATTAAACGTAAAAGGCTATCAAAAAGAAGTGCTGTAAGCGAATGAAACCTATGGTTGACCACTTTTTTGACTGATATAAGCTAAGGACATTGATCTCATGAATCATAGTTTGTTTACCACTTGTCGAGAGAGGAGTCACTATTTCGCCATGGCACGCTTCATCCACCCATGTAGTTCACAATGCTGTAAATCGGAGCTGTCCCTTTTTGAGCTGCCTCCAACCCAAGTTTCTATTGAGCACAGTGACTTTATTACAATTAACCCTTTAAACACAATTAGTTCCCCGAGTGCACCTATAGAATTCGTGATACCCAGCTCAGGCCCTTACTTTTTTGATCCAAGCTGTGTGCACATGTACGCTAAGCTACGTATAGCCCATTCTGATGGAACGGTCTGCGATGACAAATATGCTGTATACCCTGAAACAAACTTTCTGCACTCCATATTCAACCAGTGTGACGTATATTTAAATCAGACCAACATATCGGCAGGCACGGGGTACTATCATCTACGAGCCTATCTGGAAAATGTCCTCAACTTTTCCAAAGAAGCGAAGGCTACCTTTTTAAGTGCCGAGGGATATTATCAAACTAAAGATGAAATAGTATAAAGGACAAATTTAAAAATTCTAAAAAGAAAATATACGAGTGTTTTGGACGGTTGCACACAGATTTCACTTTCCAGGAGAAGTTGCTTGTCAACGGGGTGGATATGAAAATAAAGCTCACCCGCACGAGTCCTGAGATCTGCTTAAATCTGGATGCTGATCAAGAAGAGGGTGCAAAGCCCGTTGTGGTTCACATTATGGACACATACCTCCGCGTACGGCGAGTGAAATTAAGTTCACCAAAACAACTAGAAATTGAGAAAAATTTACTAAACGCTACAGTGAAATATCCTATTAACAGAGTGCAAATCAAACTATATACGGTTCCTGCAGGGTTGGCATCGAAGCAGATAGAAAACATTGCCCTGGGAAATCTTCCTAAAAGGATATTAATCGGTATGCAGGACCATGCTTCGGTGAATGGAAAATATAAAAAGAGTGCCTTTAAATTCGAGAATTTCGGACTTAAAAATATAACTCTATACGTTAATGGCACTGCTTTGGGTGGAACAATGGGTACGGACTATTCATCAGACGCTGTGTTACCTCTTTGTGCCAGAGCCTATAGTAATCTGACCCATATTGCAGGTGATTGTGATGAGCTTGGTAATGGGGTAACGCAGGAAGAATTCATTGATCAATTTAACCTTTATCCGTTTGACATTACACCTGACTTATCTGCTAGCGTAAATACCCATTTAACCCCACAGCAGAGCGGAAACATCTCAGTGCGGCTGGAATTCGCCAAGCCTATAGACGCTCCTATTAGTGTACTAGTATATCTCGAATCGCAAGCCCTAATAGAAGTAGATAGATTTAGGAGCGTTATCACTGACTTTTAAAATGGATGCTAATACACTTCAGAAAGTAATGGAACGAGTCACACGTTCCAAATTTATCGGCGTGTTTGCGAAGAATGAAACATTGAGTTTGCCAAGTACGCGAGAATGCGGTAGTCTTATTGTGAACACAGATATCATCGGTAATGAAGGGATTCATTGGATCGCTGTCTATTTTAAAAATAGACAGCGCCTGTACTATTTTGATTCACTCGGTACTCAACCCTGGAGTGACCCTATTATTGTAAAATTTCTCGCTCAGTTACATATTCCCGAAGTTGTATGGAACCCATTTCGTGTACAAGGATATTTTAGTAATGTTTGCGGAATGTACTGCGTCTCATTTCTCACGCATATGTCATGTGATAAAGAATTTATAAATTTTTTAAATTTATTTGACCCGTGTCACACTCGCCGAAACGATGAAATGGTATGCAGACAGATAAAAATCCGTTTTCCAATTGTACGTACTCGTTGTATAGTATAATGTTTTTGTTCGTATATTTGTAACGGTATATTCTGTAGTTGGTTATTGTACTGATTTCTTTCATTTAATAAATTTATGAAAATATATTGTGTCTTACCCCAAAAAGCTCGAAAAACACTTACATTATTTCGGTGTGACATTGCTGACTGATCAGTATATCATCCGTATTCATGACACGAGATTCTTCAAAATATTGTATAACACGTGTCAAATCCTCATCGGACCTTAAAGGAATAATGTTAATTCTTTTAAAACATATACAGAGTATACAGACAGATCCCCATTAAGTGAAGATATCTTTGGTTCATTTAAGAGGAATAACATTAATTGCCATAAAAAATTTCGATTTTAGCATAATGGCGATAAGAGGTAAATCCAAATAACATTGATTGCCATAAAAAAATTCGATTTTAGCATAATGGCGATAAGAGGTAAAACCAAATAACATTGATTGCCATAAAAAATTTCGATTTTTGGTGAGTATCTAAATGAAGTATTTGACGAGATACTACAACCCTCCATATATATATAAATCGAATTATAGACACTTACATTTCTATGGTAGTCCCTTGCGTCGGATTGTAAGGAGCGTCACTGCAAATATCTTCAACGGTTTGCGTTGGAAATAATTCATCACGGTCAATCGCGTTAAAAAGATTAATTGCAGTTAATGCTGCAGTGTCACTTTCTTCATACAATTCCGGGGAGACGTACAGGTCCATGGTGGAGGATGTGTGACATTGCTGACTGATCAGTATATCCTCCGTATTCATGACACGAGATTCTTCAAAAGATTGTATAACACGTGTCAAATCCTCATCGGACCTTAAAGGAATAATGTTCATTCTTTTAAAACATATACAGAGTATACAGACAGATCCCCATTATGTGAAGATATCTTTGGTTCATTTAAGAGGAATAACATTGATTGCCATAAAAAATTTCGATTTTAGCATAATGGGGATAAGAGGTAAAACCAAATAACATTGATTGCCATAAAAAAATTTCGATTTTTGGCGAGTATCTAAATGAAGTATTTGACGAGATACTACAACCCTCCATATATATATATATAAATCGATTTATAGACACTTACATTTCTATGGTAGTCCCTTGCGTCGGATTGTAAGGAGCGTCACTGCAAATATCTTCAACGGTTTGCGTTGGAAATAATTCATCACGGTCAATCGCATTAAAAAGATTAATTGCAGTTAATGCTGCAGTGTCACTTTCTTCATACAAATCCGGGGAGACGTACAGGTCCATGGTGGAGGGAATGATTATTCACTGACGCGAAAATAGCTACTGTTACTCCCAACTGAAAAATATCCCCTTTTATATGCACAATCGCCAAGCTCCGCCCCAAAAGACCAGATGTTCGTAGTGATTGGCTGCCGGTGTAGCTGGGTGGGGAGCTATGATGTGTACCAATCCGCTATAACGGGGCCGGACGATAATGACATCTTTATATTTTCTCAAAGAAATATATCCTAATTATATTTTTAAAAGAGCGTTCGGTTTCCGCGTTAAACTGTGGGTCTAAGGTGGAGTGAAACCTTTCCAATTCGGCGAGAAATTACACTAGGGAACAACATTTCTTGAAAATTATTTGGTGATTCTTATAGAACTTTTGATACTGATTCCAAATATGGTTTCAGAATTTTCTATCACCCATAGTTTTCGAGAAAATAATATTTCCATTTACTCAGAGTTTCCCGCAGATCTTATAGACAATGCAGGTCCTGTATATGAGCTTTAATTATCTCGATGAAATAGTGAGCAATCGACGAGATGTATTTCTGAATCCACGTTAAACTGTGGGTCTAAGGCGGAGTGAAAACCTTTCCAATTCGGCGAGAAATTACACTAGGGAACAACATTTCTTGAAAATTATTTGGTGATTCTTATAGAACTTTTGATACTGATTCCAAATATGGTTTCAGAATTTTTCTATCACCCATAGTTTTCGAGAAAATAATATTTCCATTTTTTCCCAAAATATTATCAAGTACTTTGAAGTGTCGCATCGAGGTCTAGTATGAATTGTGCTAAATTTTCACTTCTAACACTAAATATTAAAGATCAAAGATTTAAGCAGTTAAGATGTAGTTATAAGAATATGACACCAGACAAATTACGCGTAAATATAAAATATTTTCATTGTAGAAATAATAATAATAATAATGATAATAATAAGAATTGGTGTGAACGGCGGTTTTTGCTCGAATAGCTTGGACGAAGGATTAACCCTCGGCCGAAAAGGTCTCTAGGGAGACGATTCGAATTGACCTAGTTTCTGCCTTTCCTCGTGTGTGTGTGTGTGTGTGTGTGCACGAGTTGTTTATTCGTTTATTATATATATATATATATATATATATCCACAGATGGGTTTGGGGAATAACAATTCCCTGTGTTTTGATTTTTTTCGTAATTTTCTTTTCATTTGGAGTGAAGGGAGACTTATCAAGAGATGTCTGGAAGGAAGGTCTCTCAACAAGCAGGTGTTCTTCGAAAATATAAAGATGTCATTAGTCGTCCGACCCCGTTATAGCGGATTGTGTTTTGGCTAATTTCAACTTTAAATGAATCTTCCAATTGATTAACTATATAAATATATTGTGGTATTTTACATGGTTTGTGAGCACGAGTGGTTCATTAGTTTATTATATATACAAGTACAGATGGGGGGGGGGTTGGGGGAATGAGGGAGGAGGGTCGTGTGCTTTTGAATTGTTTCACAAGTTTTCTTTTCGCTTCGTTATTCGTGACAAATATTTATAATAAAAATTAAGTGTGTAAAAATTATTTATTTAATAAACAGAATTTAATTGGATTCATCGATTAACTACCGTCATATATTGTGGTATTTTATATGGTTTGTGCACACGAGTGGTTCATTAGTTTATTATATATACAAGTACAATTTAATAAATATTGCTATCTGGAATACATGGCGCTATCTGGCAACATGGCGTATTAGAGGTTTATAAAAGACCGAGAAGCTGATGACGGAGTCATTCAAGCTCGGCTCCCAGCCGAGCAAGGACCTCTGGTCCTTTCTCTTTCTGGCCCTTTGGGAAAACCCCTTAGAGGCCTCTTAGGTTAGGTAAACGAAAATAGCCAACTGGCTGATTAGGAGCCTATAAAACAACGCGTACTCGGCTGAAGTCTTAATATGCACTTGGCTCCTGCCAGGTGAACACCTCTCCTCCTTTCTCTCCTTTCTGGCCCTTTGGGGGGAATAGCTTGTGGGAGAACTCCACCTCCAAGTTGCATGCCCCTTGCAACCCCGGTTGGCAACAAAGGGCCCTTTGGTTTTTTTTGTTTTTTGTTTTTTTGCAACACCCCCCACCCCCATTTGCAACAACCCCCACCCCACTTTGCAACAACCTCCACCCCCTTTGCAACATTACGTAATCACTTGCAACATTCCTGCACTCTAACCTTTTTCGGCTATACTACTTACGTCTATCAGCTGTGTCATTGTCTAGGACTCTAGGCTCTAGGGGGACTAGGCTTTCTTCATTTTCTTCCGACACTGGTAGTGAGGCCAGCTTTTGTGCCATATCTTGTTTCTGTTTGCTGGTCACACAATTGCTGCAAAGAGCAAACACTACCTTTTCTGGCTTCATGTAAGAAGTGAGCCGTCGCGTCGGAGAACACCTAGAGCACTCTCAGTTACTTCCTTGACCACCATCTTGTAGCGGATCAGATCTCGGTAGAGGCAGAGGTCGTTCACAGGAGCGTCAGCAGCAACTGGCGCTGAGAGCCAGGCTCGGACTTACAGTACGGCGGTAAACTGTACCATTCTTTGCAACGTCAGTCAGGTGTGTTCATCGTAACCCAGCTGTACCCGAAACAGGTACATCTTCGTGTTGTAAATCACCTAAAATGGATAAATTCATTTTTTTTTTTATTAGATTCTATGCCAATGTTTTAATAATGGGCAAATTCAATTATTTAAAATATCTATATACTATATTTGTCTATAATTTTTCTAATACGTTGTAATATTTGTCAGAGAATTTATATATTTATTATTTATACTATTCTACATGTTTTTACAAACCTAGGCTATCCAACGAGCATGATGATATGCACCTGGACGACGGAACTTCACTTCGTGAGGCTCACGAGCTCCAAGCACAGTGAGTGTTAGCTCTGCCACCTCGCGATAGTGACTGCACTCTTTCTTCTGGACCAACGTTTGAAGATTGCAGATCACCTGATTCCACATCTGTTTTAACCACGTGCCGTTGATAGGAAGTATCTTGAAGGTTGCTAGATCTATATCTAGCCATCTGCACACAAAATATAATGCTTCATGTTTGCCATATAAATTATCTTTGTTCAAGCATGATAAGTACATATTTTTGTATTAAACTATCTGTGGTTTAAATTATAATTTTTTCATATTGTTTCATATTCAGTATTTTCTAAAACATAATGTAGCAAGATATCTTACCTGTCCTGTAATTCGAGAAATCTTGGTTCAGATGGACCACTTGTTTTTCCAAATAGTTTAGCCGATACTGACCCTACTACCAATTCTAAAACATGATGGCGACATTCTAGATGGAGTAGCTTTCTTCCCAACATGCTTTGACACGTTCCTCTATATTACAGTCTTCTAGAGCAGTGGTCTCCAAACTTTTTTGATCACGCACCCTTTAATCAGCAAAAATAAATAACACGCACCCCTAATGAACATGAAGATTATATATATATAATATATATATATATATATATATAATATATATATATATATATATCCTTTCATTATTTACTAGTAAGTTAATAGTATACAACAAAAATACGATAGGGTGAAGATATACTTACCAATATAATTTAATGAGAACAATGTGGCTGACTGCGCTTCATAATTTCTGAAAATCTTGGTTTGACACTTTGTGATACAGCGATCCGAAGGTCCGGTTCCAAGTTCAGTTTATTTCGATTCTTGGTTTTAATACCTATCATAGCAGAAAAAGACACCTCACACAGATATGTAGATCCAAATGGAAGGAGCGCATCGTTCGTTACTAAATCTGGGTACTCATTTTTTAATCCAATCCACCAACTGTGCACAGTTTTCTTGTTGAAATTCGGTTCGTAAACTTGTATCTTCCCTGATGTCAATCAACTGTTATTTTACAAAATAATGCGGCGATCTCGAATTGTGATATTTATTTTGCTAAATTTTTATCGCAAGTAAGCGACATCGCGGATACTATCTCGCAACTTCCTAGGAATGACTGTGTGTTAGCGAGTATTTTCTTTCTCGGTCATCTTCTTGAAATTCAAAAACTTTCTACGAAAAAACAATGATAAATCAGAATCATCAAATTTTCTTCGCGCATCCCCTAGATCGGCAGGCGCACCCCACTTTGGAGACCACTGTTCTAGAGCATCCATGGTTGCACGTGCCTGTGATTTGCCAGTCCCATCCTGAAGTCTATTTATTGAAAGAAGTTTTCCATTTACATGGTCTGGACTGCCTGAGATAAGGATGGCTTGTTTGTGCTCCTGTATCCCAAAGGAATCCTGTATTAAAAAATACATTAGGTAATAATGATTACGGATTTGTAAAACATTCAAAATTTTAAAATGCAGCGTCTAGAAATATAAGCATTGTATAACTAAGTGTTGATTATACACCTATTTCTATACCTTCATCATCTTTCCATCCCAGTGTACTACAACATATTTTGGAGGGACAAATTTACTCTTAACATCTTGTGCTACTTCACGTCGATGTAATGCTCTCTGTCTCACTGTAGTTGCCTTGGAGATGTTAAATTGATCAAGATCCACCGGTGGAACTGCTGATCACGCGACTGCACTGACAACTCCAGCAACCTAATAAAAATAAGATACACAACATTTTTAAGAGAAGTAATTGTACAAACAAAGCCAACTCATGTAAATTAATTGTACTGATATATATATTAAATTTATTGAAATTTTGGTATTCCCACCAATCTTTCACTGTTAGGTGGGGCAATGTACTATCCGAGTGTTTTGGCTCCTCTTGCGGGGTGAGACAAGGCTCCTTGCTCTCCCCTATGCTGTTTAATGTTTATATTGACGGATTAATTGCTTCACTTAATGAGGCAACAGTAGGATGTTGTATAGTTAACACAAGGATAAATAACTTAGTTTATGCCGATGATATGGTGTTAATAAGTCCCTCTGTTAAAGGTCTGGATCGGCTACTAAATGTCTGCGAAGTGTATTCGCAGAAACATGATATTCTTTTTCATGTTACAAAAACTAAGGTTATGCAATTTCATCCTAAAAGCTGTAATCAGCCAGCTGATATAATGTTTAAAATGAATGGTGAAGTAATTGAGGAAGTACAAGAGTTTAAGTATTTGGGTCAAACTATTACCAGCTCCTTGAGTGATGACTCGGATATAAGAAAACAATCTCGAAGCCTGTGTGCTAAAGCGAATATGACCATAAGGAACTTTCGTTTCTGTACAACTGAAGCTAAAGACACACTCTTTCGTACTTTCTGCAGTAATATATACGGTCAGCAACTCTGGGTGAATTATAAAAAAGGTTCTGGCAGAACCCTAAATTTGCTGTACAACAGGTCTTTTAGACTCTTACATAAATTACCCCCGAGATGCTCAGCTTCGCAAATGTTTGCTACCCGCAATGTTCCGAGCTTCCCGGAGGTAACAAGACGTGCTCAACACAGTCTAATGCAAAGAATTAAAAAATCAACCAACCCGATCATCCAAGCTATCCATGAGTCCTGCCATTTATCCTCTAAGCCAGGGCTTCCCAACCTTGGGTCCGGACCCAATTTGGGGTCGCGAACCGATCTGATAATTATATATATATATATATATATATATATATATATATAAAATAACTTTTGGGGAGTTTGTTGAACTTTGACCAGTGTTTGGGGTCGTGAATTGTGTGAACATGATTTTTGAGGCCTCACATGACAAAGGTTGGGAAGCCCTGCTCTAAGCTATGGACTTCTTGGTACTAAAACGTCTGTCTGTAGCTCCACTTAACTTCGACAGTGCAGTATTATTTCTAATCAATTGTATATATTTTTATCCTTAGTGTATGAACTGTCATTGTATTAATAATATTTGTCATATGGACTATAGTCTGCCAATAAACCTTTTCATTTTCATTTTCATATTTGTTATACGAAAGTAGATCAACCGGTAAACAAACCTGATTGCTGGACAGGCGGAATCGATCGGCCATCTCAATAATGGGAGTACATCTCAGAAGCTTACGAGGCAGATTGACAGAAACTGTGTCTTCAATACATCGTTTTGTGGGTGCAACGAATTGACTATCCGAACCATTGATCCTTTCAGAATTATCATTACTCTCAGAGTCATCCGAGTTCTCAGAGAAGGCTTCAGCATAATGCTTTTCCTTTGAAGTGGAAGCTACAGAATGAAAGCTCGCATCTTTAGAGTGTCGAGTTATCTTATTTTCTTCTCGTCTTAACCTTTCTGCTTGTTGTTTTCTCTTTGTGCTAAACACTTTGTCATTCCCAGACATTGTACGAAATCTTTCTGAACGTTGATCTATATAAAACCTGATATCTTCGTCTTTATCGTATGCATTTAGGAATCTGTTGCATTTGATTTCTTCGATCGCATCATCTGCTCCGATGTCCCAAAGTCGATGAAGTTTGTCCGTAAACAGCTTTCTTTTTTCTCCAGGGTCAGATTCCCTTTTCCTGTTTCTGTTTAGCGCATTCCACTCACTCCACAAAGCTTCCAGCTTCTTGATGCCGTTGCATGGCCACATTGTCTCAATTCTAGCCATCGCCCAGAATGTAAGAACATTGTCAACAGTTATTTTGACCGCTTCTCGTCTATTACAGCACTTTTCGTTAACGTAAAAGAAATAACTAAGAACTTCTCGGGCAGTTGGCAATTTCGAGCCGCAGATAGAGTGTTGGCTGTCCTACCAGGAAACGTTCGGTCGAGTGTCTCAGTACAGGAACTGAAGGCGAAACCTTGTCTCTTTTGTTCTGGTTCATTTCGCAATCACTCTTATACCATTACTAGAATATTTCAACAAACAAAATCAATCTGCAACAGAAAATTAATTGTAATTGAGGTAACAACCTTACGCTAGACAGACTATACAAAATTTAAGAAATCATTGACTGAAAAAAATACGTCTTGAACTGTAGTGGGTTTGACATGGCCCTACATTCAATTATATGAAACATGCATATAATCGTCATCTGTACAATAAAGAACAATGTTTTTAGTTATGTTTTGCTCTAGAAAATGGCCTTGTGGTCGCCCACAAAATACAAAAAACAAGAATAATGGAATACAGAAGAAAGCATGCGACATGTATTGGCGAAGGAATTGAAGGATAGCATAGTGGAAGTAAAGCGAAGAGGAGATAGACTGGTGACTTTGAGAATGAATTATGGGGAACATGTACTCAATATAATCAGTGCATACGCACCCCAAAGTGGATGTCCGGACGACGTTAAGGAAGCATTCTGGAGGTTATTGGAGGAAGAAATGGAGAGTATTGCCGAGGACGAACGAGTGGGGTTGGGCGGGGATATGAATGGACACGTTGGTGATCATAACGATGGAGTGGTCAGAGTGCACGGTGGTCATGGCTATGGAGAGGCAAACGTGGACGGTGAGAGAGTGTTGGATATGGCTGTATCGTTTGATCTAGCGATTGTAAATACGTTTTTCAGAAAGAGGGAGGAGCATGTTATTACGGACAAGAGTGGAGGCAGAACATCGCAAATTGATTTCGCACTGTATAGGAGGGCGCAATTGGCCGAGGTGAGGGACTGCAAAGTTATTCCAGGAGACCATGTGACGCCACAACACCGGTTGGTAGTCATGGATGTGATGTTGAAAAGAGGAAGAAAGACCCTAGGAGCAACAGTGAGAATTAGGTGGTACAAACTGAGAGAGGAGGGGAAGAAACTGGAATTTAGAGAGAGAGTGTTGAGTGAAATCCATGTTGATGAACAGAATGTACAGGATTGGGGGTACATAATGCGAATGTCATGAGAACGGCAGGTAGAGACATATTGGGGGAAACATCAGGTAAAGTGTGGGAAGATAAGGAAGGATGGTGGTGGAGTGATGAGATCCAAAGAGCACTACGAAGTAAGAGAGAAACTAAGAAGTTATGGGAAGAATCGAGGAGTGAAGAGTGTAAGGTGGTATATAAAGAAGCAAAGAAACAAGCAAAGAGAGCAGTGGCGAGAGCAAAGGCGGAGGCATATCGGCAGATGTATGAGGATTTAGAGGATCGTGAAGGACAAAAGAAGATATACAGATTGGCTAAGAGCAGAAATAGAGCGACAAAAGATTTTACACAGGTAAAACAAATTAAGGGAAGGGAGGGGGCGGTGCTGCAAAGAGATGAAGAGATAAAGGATGGAAGGAATATTTTGAGGAATTATTAAATAAAGAAAACCCAAGATCTTTCTATGAGGATGGATTACCAAATGTAGCTATGACAGAACAAGTGGGGAGGATGGAAGTGAGTCGTGCTCTGAATAGGATGAAAAATAACAAAGCGACTGGCCCAGACGAGATACCAGCCGAGGCATGGAAGGCACTGGGAGATGAGGGGGTGGATCTGGTGTGGGATCTAGTGCAGAAGTTGTTTGACCAGGAGGTGATTCCGGATGAGTGGCGGACCAGCATCATAGTGCCTATATTCAAAGAGAAGGGAGATGTACAAGATTGCACGAATTATAGAGGGATCAAGCTAATATCACATACAATGAAGATATGGGAGCGAATAGTGGAGAGTAGGTTGAGAGACGAAGCGGAAGTGTCAGTGGAACAGTTTGGATTTATGCCGGGAAGGAGAACGACAGATGCAGTTTTTGCATTGAAACAGTTGGCAGAGAGGTACAGAGAGGGGCAGAAGGCGTTGCACATGGTTTTTATTGACTTGGAGAAGGCATATGATAGGATACCACGGCAGGAAGTTTGGAGATGCTTAAGGGAAAAGATGGTACCGGAGAAGTATGTTAAACTGATCAAGGGGATGTACAGGGGAGTAACAACTAAGGTGAGGAGTAGCGTGGGTGTGTCAGAGAGCTTTGGGGTGGAAGTTGGTCTGCACCAAGGATCAGCTTTGAGCCTCTTCCTTTTCAATGTGGTATTCGATGTGTTGACGGACAGGATTAGAGGGGAGGCGCCGTGGTGCATGATGTATGCAGACGATGTTGTGTTGAGTGGGGAGACGAAAGAGGGGTGGAGCAGCAGTTGGAAAATTGGAGAGAGGCGTTGGAAAGTAGGGGGATGAGAATTAGCCGAAAGAAGACCGAATATATGAGATGTGATGTGCAGCAGGACCGAGGAGGGGAAGTGACATTGAGTGGAGAGCGTGTTAAGACGGTGGAGTATTTTAAATACTTGGGGTCAACAGTGGATGCAGAGGGGGGGAGCAGAGAGAGAGAGATAAACTGTAGAATACAGTCGGGGTGGAAGAACTGGAGAGACGTATCAGGGGTGCTCTGTGATAAGAGGGTCCCAGTGAAACTGAAGGGAAAGGTATTCAAAACAGTGGTGAGGCCGGCAATGTTGTATGGAATGGAGACTGTGCCAATGAAGAAGAGCAATGAAAGAAAAATCGATGTGGCTGAAATGAAGATGTTGAGATGGATGTGTGGAGTGACGAGGAGGGATAGGATCAAAAATGAGCATATAAGAGGAACAGTGAAGGTGGCGGAAGCATCTAAGAAGGTGCAGGAGGCCAGGCTGAGGTGGTATGGACACGTCAGGAGAAGAGAGGAGGAGTATGTGGGGCGCAGAGTGCTGGAGATGGAGTTGCCGGGACGGAGAAGAAGAGGAAGACCGAAGACGAGATGGAGGGACTGTGTGGTGGCGGACATCAGGGAGAAGGACTTGGAGGAGGACGTGGTATACGACAGAGGAGAGTGGAGAAGACGAACCAAAAACAGCGACCCCATGTAAAGATGGGATAATAAGCTGCGGAAGAAGAAGAAGAAGAAGAAGAAAGCATGCGACACCGCCATGATTCAAATGTTTATTAAATGGATCTTTTCCGTTTGGGGGCTAGCAGCGAATTTTAATGAAAATCTCCATACTAATGTAGTTTTGGTCACTGATTTAAAAAATAATTTTTTTTGGAGAACTGAAAAACAAACATGTTAGAGCACTTTAAATAATTAATGTGTTTTTAACGAAAATATCATGACTTAACCTAACCAATCGTCAAGGGCGTACAGTTGACCTAACCGAGCATTCAATTGACCTAACCTGGCATTCAATTGACCTAACCTGGCATTCAATTGACTTAACTGGGCATTAATTCTTGACTTTTTTTCTGCTACTTTTACAGATCTGCCGGGATCCTTCAAAAAACGTATTCTTCGTAAAGTTGCACTTTTTACCGTTTGACCGAAGCTTTTGGCAACGAAAGAACTAGGTATTTTTATCAAAGGAACACACTTTCCCACACTTAGAGCACTTTTTCATAAACAGTAGCAGTTTGCGACTCTGGCTAAATTTAACACAATCCTCTGTAACTAGTTTAAGCTAGTTAAAACACATTAATTATTTAAAGTGCTCTAACATGTTTGTTTTTCATTTCTCCACAAAAAAAAGAAGTTATTTTTGAAATCAGTGACCAAAACTACATTAGTATACCGATTTTCATTAAAATTCGCTGCTAGCCCCCAAACGGAAAAGACCCATTACTTTTTTTTTAAGGATATACAAATCAAGAAATAAGTGCCTTATTATTATAAATTAAATTATACAATTGAATTTGGGAACAAATGAATGTTATATTAGTAAATTGCAGTGCTACCATTATTGCGAATCACTAAATTTCCCTAAATTGCTCTGAATTGAAGAAAAACTAAAGTTTGCTGAAATCCGAGAAATTCAACCTCGATGAGGAACCACTAAACTTATATAATTGGAAAAAATACCATCGCCTATAAATTTCAAACTTTTGTTTTTTTTAACCACCCTAATATATATATATATATATATATATATATATATACATATATGTTAAACACAGACCGTGCATGGAACAAGGAACTCTTCTGGGAAAATTAAATCCACTATAGTCCGAATAAGTAATGGTAAATGACAAATACCATAGTTTTTCTTTTTCATGATGCTAGCCCGACGTGGGCAACGGGTCTCTCGCAAAGAGATCCCATAAATATAGCTTCCCTCACCAGCTATCTGCAAAGCAGACAGGATCCAGCTTTGGGACATGGACCTAGGGTTTAAAGCAAGCCTAGTCCCTACATTGAGAACCTCTATATAAGTAAAAGACTCGTTGCATTCACGTCGGATTGAATAAACAAAGAAAAAGGGGTAACTATTGTATTTTTAGCCAAAAAAACCAAAACTTAAACCTCAACCGGGACATTGAGCGTCCACTTTTCAAGGCACGTAACACGTCCGTTTAATATACACAAACTCAGAATGGTCCCCTGAGAAATTTATATGTTAAACACAGACCGTGCATGGAACAAGGAACTCTTCTGGGAAAATTAAATCCACTATAGTCCGAATAAGTAATGGTAAATGACAAATACCATAGTTTTTCTTTTTCATGAAGCTAGCCCGACGTGGGCAACGGGTCTCTCGCAAAGAGATCCCATAAATATAGCTTCCCTCACCAGCTATCTGCAAAGCAGACAGGATCCAGGGGACCATTCTGAGTTTGTGTATATTAAACGGACGTGTTACGTGCCTTGAAAAGTGGACGCTCAATGTCCCGGTTGAGGTTTAAGTTTTGGTTTTTTTTGGCTAAAAATACAATAGTTACCCCTTTTTCTTTGTTTATTCAATCCGACGTGAATGCAACGAGTCTTTTTCTTATATAGAGGTTCTGAATGTAGGGACTAGGCTTGCTTTAAACTCTAGGTCCATGTCCCAAAGCTGGATCCTGTCTGCTTTGCAGATAGCTGGTGAGGGAAGCCTTATTTATGGGCTCTCTTTGCGAGAGACCCGTTGCCCACGTCGGGCTAGCATCATGAAAAAGAAAAACTATGGTATTTGTCATTTACCATTACTTATTCGGACTATAGTGGATTTAATTTTCCCAGAAGAGTTCCTTGTTCCATGCACGGTCTGTGTTTAACATATAAATTTCTCAGGGGACCATTCTGAGTTTGTATATATATATATATATATATATATATATATATATATATATATATAAGAATACTAAAGGCCCCAGGTCGACTACAAATCTCTGTTCTTGTTATTATTATGCATTTGTCTTTTGTTTCTGTTCTTCTCTTCATTGTATTTTGGCATGCAAGCCGTTATATTAATTTTCATTTTGTTAATACTTAAGTTTTATCTTGCTTTATTCACTTTTTACAAAACAGGGTCTTTTAGGTTTAGCGGACTATTACAGATTTTTACGAAACTTAAATCAATTAGTACAATCAACAGGGGTGATCTACGGGAAAATTATTGAATGCCCGGTTAGGTCAACTGTACGCCCTTGACGATTGGTTAGGTTAAGTCGTGATATTTTCGTTAGTTTTAACTAAATAAAAAAGCATACAGTATATTGGAATCTGATTTACTTCCGTTTCTCTTTGACTACTCTTAAACATCCCTTTTCTATATCCCTCTTCCTCTTCAGGAATTTGGAATTTCTCGAATTTCGGTAGCAACTTCTCTTATTTTATTTCACAAGTTGGTAGCACGTTGATGAAAGACAATATTAATTGGCTCCAATTTGGGGATTGTACGCAAATTAGTTTGTTTTTCCCACTTCTATATAAAGTGATTCTATTTTGTACCTTTCTTCCAGAGTTGACCGGTTGAGTAGATGAAAGCTTGAAAATACCGATTAACCCTTGCATTAGAGAGTTGGACAGAAAAGGAATGAGAAATTATAGAAAGTCTGGTGCTGCGTGCTCTCCTTAAAGGAGGAGACATGCATTTAGAGAGTTCAGAAGATCAAGGTCCGTAATAATAGTGATAGTAAAGAGAGAATGAGGTAACATTGCGGCGAAGAGAGAGAGATTGAAGACAGTCAGTAAGAGGCAGGGAATTGATGATAGGAAAAGCCTTTGAGTCCACCCGGTCAAGTACGGCTGTGTGGGTTGAGCCACCCCACGCATGAGAAGCATACTCCATACAGGGGCGAAGAAGACCCCTATACAGAGACAGCAAGTGAGTGGGGAGTGAAGAAACCGCGGAGACGGTACAGCACACCTAGCCTCTTAAAAGCTGTTTTGGAAAGAGAGTATATGTGATCTTTCTAGGAAAGATCACGAGAAAAGGAAACGCCAAGAATGTTAAGAGAAGAGGAGGATTGAGTTGTGTATTGTTGAAGGTAAGAGGATAGTCGTATGCAAGATTGTGACGAGTAGACAGATGGAGGAATTGAGTTTTTGAATCATTGAAAGCCACAAGGTTCTCTCTGACCCAATCAGAGATAGCAGAAAAATCAGAGGTCAGGTGTCCCATAACCGTCCTACGTGAATCAAGGAGTGACTGCTGTGAGGGACGCTTTGGGAAGCGGGTGGAGAAATGAAGAGTGGGATCATCGTCATAGGAGTGGATAGGAGTGCGACTTAATAGATCATTGATAAATAAAAGGAAAAGAGTTGGTGACAGAACAGAACCCTGAGGATCACCACTGTTAATAGCTTCAGGAAAAGAACAGTGGCCATCTACAACTGCAGTTATAGATCGGCCAGAAAGGAAATTAGAGATTAAGGCACAGATGGAAGGGTAGAAACCGAAGGAGGGCAGTTTCGAAATTAAAGATTTGTGCCAGACTCTATCAAAGGCTTTTGATATGTCAAGCGCAATAACAAAAGTTTCACTGATATCCCAAAGGGAGAATGACCAAGAATCGGAGATATGCAAAAAGATTGCCAGTAGAACACTCCTAGTGGAACCCATACTGACGATCTGAAAGAAGATTGTGAGAAGAGAAGTGTTTAACAATCTTCCTATTAAGGATAGATTAAAAAACTGTGGAAAGGTAAGAAATAAAAGCAATTGGACGATAGTTGGAGGGTTGAGAGAGGTCACCTTTCTTTGGGACAGGCTGAATGAAAGCGAACTTCCAGCAGGAAGGAAAAGTAACAGATGATAGAGAAAGACGAAAGAGTTTGCCTAGACAGGGTGTCAGCACAGAAACACAGTTCTTAAGAACAACAGGAGGAACACCATCAGGACCATACGCCTTCTTAGAGTTGAGCCCAGATAGGGCAGAAAAAACATCTTTCGAAGAGATTTTAATTCCAGACATAATAAGATAAGAGTGGGGAGGAGATGGATGAACAGCACCGGAATCGTCCAGGGTTGAATTGTAAGCGAAAGTTTGTACTTCCATATTTGTTCTTTCCCTTGATACGTTCCCTTTCGTTGCTCTTTAGGAGGGCGTGATCGAACTATGACACACCTTTTTTTTGTTAAATGTTTACTATAAAATGGTGAAGCAACTGTCTCGTGTAATCCGAATCCGCATATGGCCTTGGAGTAAGTCATAATTTCATTTATATCGTCTACAACTCTACATTACAACCCTTCTATTAATTCCTTCGAACCTACTTTCTTTGGAAAATTCTGTTTCTCCGACGCCTATATTCTCAAATTAAGTTGGTTTGTCTCATATACAGTAGGTATTTCTCCGTCCTTTGACTACTTATTAAACTTCTTTCCCTTCGTGCCTCTCCATGTGCTTCTTTTTCTCTTCTCTTCTGTATCTTTTTATTTTTTTGACATTAAGGTACCCAACATATTCAGAAAAATACGATTTAGTGCAGTATGTTATCCGCAATCTTCCAAATCCTCCCAAATTCTCACAATCGAGCTTAAAAGCCTTTAATATCTGAAACATTTTGAATAGTCTGCCAAATTAGGCTCATTCCAGGTTTCTTTAATTGGACATGTTAATGCTTCAGGTCTCTTATCAATATTTTTGTTTTTGAATTGCAGTGTCTGTCGAACAAGTATAGTTTTATTTGAATTTGTGCAAGCGTTTTTTGTTCAACACTCATTATGACTCGAAAGACATTATGAGCAAATTTTTATTACAATTATTATTTTTATTTATT
Source organism: Bathynomus jamesi (assembly GCA_023014485.1). Classification (NCBI taxonomy): domain Eukaryota; kingdom Metazoa; phylum Arthropoda; class Malacostraca; order Isopoda; family Cirolanidae; genus Bathynomus; species Bathynomus jamesi. The sequence goes on along the minus strand of JAJOZX010000775.1, from coordinate 331,224 downwards.
TTTTTGCAAATTTGGAAATAAGTACAGTAATCATATTTTTTATTACTGTACAATGTACATGGTTGTCTCAGACCATTTTCCTTTTACTTATTGGTCATTTCTTGAATTTTGTTTTAATTTTACAGCTATGAAAACGACACCAAAGAAGCAATAGCTTCAGTCTTTTTCTCTTTTTAAGATAAGTGCATAGATATTTTTCAAAGCGTCTTTTTGTTAAAAGTAAGAATAACATATATTGTGAGGTACCGAGTGCGGCAAAAGTAACGCCCTTTTAATAATTGTATCTTTATAGTTTTATACAGTATAATTTTTTAGTTTTATATTGTATCATTTTGTTTCTTTTATTTTTACAGAAATTCTGAATAAATATGGCCTTGCGATTGACGAGAGAACAAAGAGTGAAAGCAGTTAACATTATTACCAAAACAATAACAATGGAGCTAAAGCCGCTCGTTTATCAGAAGAATTTAACATTCGACAAGTGCAGAGCCGCAATATCACAAGTCTAATTAGGAAATTTGAAAGAACCGGAAGCGTAAGTGATGCCACAAGATCAGCGAGGCCAGTTTCAGCAACAACCTTAGAAAAGTCCGATGAATTAAGAGAATCATTGTTGCACACTCCTCAAAAATCCAGTAGACGTCTTTCTACAGAGTTGGGTATCAGTGACAGAAGTGTCCGTAGACTCTTAAAGAAGAACAAGATGAAGCCTTACATCCCTCGCGTGTTACAGAGCTTGCATGATGGAGATGCAGATAGACGATTAGAGTTTTGCGAAAATTTCCTGAATAAAGTCAATGAAGATGAGACCTTTCTTGATAAGATATGGTGGTCAGATGAGGCAACATTCAAATTGAACGGGCATATCAATCGCCATAATTGTGTGCACTGGAGCGATGTTAACCCACATGTTATCTTGGAAAAAGACGTTAACCTACCAGGAGTGACAGTTTGGGCAGCCATCTCTTCCATGGGAATAATAGGCCCGATATTCTTTGATAGTACTGTTAATCAAGATAATTATTTACAAATGCTGCAAACTGAATTCTGGCCGAGAGTTAGAAATCAGAATGGAATTTACTTTCAACAGGATGGTGCGCCACCCACTATGGGTTACTCGTTAGGGAATGGTTAAATTTAAATTTCGAAGGGAGGTGGATAGGACGACGTGGAGCAATTGAGTGGCCAGCACGATCGCCAGACCTAACACCACCTGACTTTTTC
>JAJOZX010000775.1:300000-325000 GCA_023014485.1 Bathynomus jamesi | reverse complement strand
GGTTAAGCCTAGCCTAGCCTTGTAGAGGCAGGGGCGTACCCAGAAATTTGGCAAGGGGTGGGGGCGAACTTGAAACTAATCGTAGAAGTATAAGTGAAATAGAGATAAATAATTTTTATGTACGTTCATCATGAGCTTATCGTTCAGTTAGAGATGATTAACTTGCTACTGCTAAGACACATTATGAATAAAAATATAAAAATTATATTATAAAAAATATAAATTATTATAAAAAACTGATTAGTAACATAATATTCAATGCAAACCGCAATTAGGATGCTCAGATTTGTATTAAGATTCGGATTAAGAGTTTTCGGGATCCTAAGCCATTGTGAAAAATGCTCTGTATGAATTGGTCCACAATTAACCCACCCCTTATATCTCCAGTCTAACTATAGAGTAGATTAAGTCTAGCCCTGTAGGGGTCAGCCTAGAGATTCTGGAAATGGTCCAGAGCGGGCAGATAAATTGAGGTCCAAGTAGGATTCCTCACCAAATTAGGTTAGGGCAATCTACCTTCACCTTTGTTAAGCTATGAGTTAATGTTAGGCCTTAGGCCACAATGTAGGCCTAATTTGTCTGACCGAGCTTAATTTAATGCATTTAATTCTAACTGGGTTAAAAACACAATTAGTCACTTACTGCTAGTTATTAGAGTCCCTTTTCTCTTTATTTGTTTAATTGTTGAGAGCGTACTTGCTGGTGGGGATCGTTTTTCGTTGTCTGTCCTTCTCCCTCCTCTCGTTCCGTCTTGTCGCCCCGTTCCTCGTTTTCGTTCTCCTTGTTCTCTTTTTCGCGGGGCTTTTTCCACCAGCGTCTCCTTGGTCTTTTTTTTGGTTGGTTGATCGGTAATGTATATCTATTACCGAGCACGCTCTTGTCACACAGTATATAAATACTAGTGTGGAGAATAACTCTGGTGAGCAACCAATTGGTTTCATCCACCCAGTTATTGACATAAAAGGAATTTAATAATTGTTAGATTAACTACCTACCTACTCAGTGAACCATTTTCGTTACCTCCCAACTACCCACTCATCAGTTTTCCATACCATTTTAGATTTTTAGTAGTAGGGGAGACAAGAGCTAGCGCCGAAGGCGGCGAAATTTTTTCGCTTTCATTCTCATCCTGTTGTTGTTGAGCTAATAATTTATTAGTTCAAGGGGTGGGCGATCGTCCCTGTCGCCCTCCCCTTCGGTACGCCTCTGTGTAGGGGTCAGCCCAGAGATTTCGGAAATGGTCCAGAGCGGGCAGAGTAAATTGAAGTCCACAGTAGGATTCCTCACCAAATTAGGTTAGGGTAATTTACCTTAGCCTTTGTTAAGCTATGAGTTGATGCTAGGTCGTAGACCACACTGTGGGCCTAATTTAACTGGACCTAGTCAGGGCCGGCTCAAGGTACCGGCAACTCGGGTAGTTGCCCGGGGCGCCACGTGCTAAGGGGCGCCACGTCATGTGTTTGGGATCTTCCAAATACAAAGGGAAAAATAGAAAAATAAATAAATAAAATAAAATGAAATAAAAGAGTCAAATGTGAAAATTTCCTGATGTGGAGTCAAATTTTCAAGGATTATGACATTATATTAGCCAATAGCATTAGTACCAGACTACCAGTAAAGCTAAGGTCAGCTTGGCCCGACATGGGATGACATGTCACATGGGTTGATGTGGCCGCGTAGGTGAGCGTTGAGCACAAATTACATACGCCTGGCAGCGCTGCCATCCTTTAATATCTCATCAGTGTTGCCACTTTGTGGAATTTTTACATTTTTTTGTGGATTTACCTCAGACAAAAGTGGCAACACTGTCTCTCATATTTTCATACATGGTTCCATTTTGAGAATGTTTAGTTGTACTTTGAGTGAATATCGTTAATTGTAATAAACTCTTTATTCCTACATTTGTAGTTTTTCCTCATTGTGAACAAATTTTAAAATTATACTTGTAAGGGCGCCGAAGTTCAGCTTGCCCGGGGCGCCAGCAATCCTAGGGCCGGCCCTGGACCTAGTTTATATATGTTATCACTAAACGGGTTTAGAAATACAATTGTTCACTTACTGAGTGTTATTAGATAAGTCCTGATTTCTTCTTGGTCTTTCTTCTAATCGCTTAATTTTTGAGAGCATACTTGCTGGTGGAGATCTTTTTCTGTTTTCAAGCCCCTTCGTTTGCCATGCCGTTATTCCTTCAAATACCTTGTTCCCCGGCTTTTTTCCACCAGCCACTAGCGTAGCTATAGGGGGGCGGAGGGGGCGGTCCGCCCCGGGCGGCACTTTTTGAGGGGCGGCACTTTTGGTCTACTGCAATGAAAAAAAAAGGTTTTTTTTTATGTCGGGACAGTAGAAGGATACAAGACGCCAGACACAATTTTATTTTTCCACGAAAACACTGCTTACTTCGCTAATTTCCGACAATGGTAAGGATTGTGTTCCTTGAAGATGGCCTTATTGACCATCATACCTATTTAAGCGCTCAGTTGTGCTTAATTAATAATAGCATTGGTATAAATGCATTTATTTCATTAAAAAGGGAAATAACCCATAAAGTTCTGTAAATACGTTATAATCTATAAATATACGTTTAATATTTATAAATAATCAATATCAAAACTAATATGCTGGTATTAGTTGTAAAGTATAATCTTGGTAACTCCGAGTTACCAAGATTATACTTTACCACTAATCCGCAGCAGTATTACAATATTTGGAACCGAGTTACTAACTCGGTTCCAAATATTGTAATACTGCTGCGGATTTTTCTCACAATTGCTGTTAGTGTTGCTAGCTGTGAGAGGAGTTTTTCTAAACTAAAACTGATAAAGAATTACCTAAGATCTACTATGAGCACCTTGCGGTTGAGAAATCTTGCCATACTGTCTATAGAACAACAATTGACAGACGAAATAGACTTCGACAATGTCATCGAAGATTTTGCTAACAGAAAAACAAGAAAAATAACTGTGTCGAATGTTGTAGTTAATTTTTTCACTTCAGAAGTAAACATGTTGTCCTAATATTTTTCACAGGTTTTTTTCTATACGTCGTTTTCACTTTTTGTTTAAGTATGTTTGTTATGTGTATTGTGTTGTGTTTCAGGGGGGCGGCAAACTAAAGGACCGCCCCGGGCGGCACAAACTTTAGCTACGCCACTGCCACCAGCGTCCTTTTTGTTTGTTGGTTGATCGGTAGTGTATGTCTACTACCGAGCACGCTCTATCCCACAGTATATAAATACTAGTGTGGAGAATAACTCTGGTGAGCAACCAATTGGTTTCATTCACCCAGTTATTGACATAAAAGGAGTTTAATAATTGTTAGATTAACTACCTACCTACTCAGTGGACCATTTTCGTTACCTCCCAAGTACCTACCCACACATAGTGTATGTCTACTACCGAGCACGCTCTATCCCACAGTATATAAATACTAGTGTGGAGAATAACTCTGGTGAGCAACCAATTGGTTTCATTCACCCAGTTATTGACATAAAAGGAGTTTAATAATTGTTAGATTAACTACCTACCTACTCAGTGGACCATTTTCGTTACCTCCCAAGTACCTACCCACACGTATCAGTTTTCAATATACTGGGGGCCCCTAGAGATAAAAACCTTGGTGTCATTGTCACCAATTTTTATGTCTGAGTGTAGACTAGCTAACTATTTGACTGCAAATGCCTGTTAATCTGATTAACAGTGACTATCCTCACCTTCTCATGGAGAAGATGTAGCATTTAATTAGAAGAGAAAATATACATCCATAGGATGAAACTGTTCATGGTCTTTACCATAAGAAAAGGAAAAGTGAAAGTTAGAAGATGAAATTACAATTCCCCAGCATCTATTTTTCCTGTAAAACTAGTCGCGCCTTTAACGCTGTTTGTCGCTGAGGTCTTGTGTCTGTCAGTGTTGTAGTAGGATGTGTTACCGCTCCTACTGTCAAAGGTATAGTTACTGGAAGTTCAGTGTCTCCAGTTGTTACTGTCGATGGAGGGGGCTCTCCAGAGTCCTTTGTTTTGGGTCCAGATTCTAGGGGGTACAAAAGAGAAATCTCTTGTTGTGTCACCCGTTGTAGTCCTTAATTTGACCATTCTTGTTACCCCGTCTGTCCCTGGTCTGAGTTCTAAAACTCTAGCCAGAGGCCAGTATTGTCTTGGAGTACTGTCATTTATTAGAACAAGGTCCCCTACCTTAATTGTGTCAGACCAATCCTTCTTAGTCATTTGTTTGTGTCTTTCCCTTAGACCCATCAAGTACTCAGTTTTCCACTGTTTAATGAAATGAGCTTTAACTCTAGTTAAGTGTTGTAATTTAGTCTGGAGTTCATCATGTTGTTGAGTCCAGTTTGGGTCTTCTGAAGAGTCTATATTGTAGTCCGGCAGGAGACTAACTTGTTCTCCCCGAATCAAATGATTTGGGGTTAATGGTTCCAGGCAGTGATTGGCAGTATCTAGATACATGTATCGCCGATACGTATCGATCGATACTTTTGTATCAGTATCGGTATCGCTTTAGCTACTTGACAAAAGTATCAATTTATCGGTATCGCTAAGGTCAATTTTCTTAAATGTATCGAAAAAAATCGATACTTCGATACATTAATAAGAATTTTTAAATATTTAAATAGATGTTATAATATGACACTACTGAGTTATATTTATGAATATACATAAATAATAATATTATTAAATATTTATTTAATGACAGTACTACTCTACTGGTCAGCCACTTCTCAATGCAGTCACAGTAGGGTTCACTAAGCGGTTTGAAAAGTTTCTGTGCCTTGATGCGTCGCATGAGTGTAAGCAGCAATACTGGCATCGTCTTCAAATCCTCTGTTCAAGTTAAAGTGGATGACAATAAAAGGCAAATTTAATACTAACATTGTCAAAAAGAGGGTTCAAGAAATGTTGGTTAATGCTGTTAAGAGCCTCAGCGAGCAGACCCCCCAGCAACAACTAAGTGATGCTGCATCTGACGGAAGTGCAGATGATTTCTTCTGTTATGAGTCTGCTTCCACTAATGTTTCTGCAACCAAGATTCCACTGAGATGGAAGTTTTATAGTATCTGGGTGACGGAAGTCATTCTCTCCAATCTCTGAGGCAGTACCCAGGAATTCTACGGGTCTTCCTGAAGTATAACACACCACTACCATCCTCTGCTCCTGTAGAACGGTTGTTTAGTTGGCTGGTCACATTCACGCTCCAAAAAGGAATAGACTGTCTGACCAGATGTTTAGCCAGCTGGTATTTTTGAAGGGTAATAGTAATTACTTTTAATTGTTAGTGTAATATTTTCAGTCATTCATGTATCCTACAAAATTAAAACATACTTCATTAAATAAAGCAATTGTTTTTATTTACATCTATAAAACCCATTAAAATGTCGTTGATTTTACTTACAGTGCGTACAAATTACTAGTATAAACAATAATATCTAATACCTACATATTAAATGAATAATTATAAAAATGTACCGGCGATACATGTATCGGTATCGGTATCGCTTAAGACATCTAGAAAGTATCGGCGTATCGGTATCGCCTAAGACGTTCTTCATGTATCGATGGATCGGTATCGCTTTAGCGATTTTCATGTATCGATGCCCATCACTGGTTCCAGGTCATTAATGTTGTCACTCACATAAGTGAGTGATCTATCGTTGATGATGTTCTCAATCTCAGCCAAGAGAGTGAGCAACTCAAACAAGTGTATCTGTTTTTTACCAATTGCTTTCCTCAAGCAATTCTTTACTGTTTGTATATTCCTCTCCCAGATAGAACCATACCAAGGAGAGGCAACTGGAATATACTTCCACCTTATGTTTGAATTTTGTACATATAATTGTGTGACTTCATTGCTTAACAAGTCGTTAATGACCTGTTCAGCAGCCTTGAAATATGTAGCGTTGTCAGTCCAAACTGTCTTGTTTACTGAATGTCCTACACAGAATCTCTTAAAGACAGCAACAAAGGATTCTGCTGTAAGATCCTCCACAACATCCAGATAAACAGCTCGTGAGGCAGCACATGTAAATAGTACAATGTAAATTTTTTTGTTCAGTGTCAACCACCCCTACAGTCAATACTCCTGTATAGTGAATGCCTACAGTCTCAAAGGGTCTGTTGAAAGTAACTCTCTCCTCTGGCTAAGCAGGAGGATTTGGTTTCCGATAGGGCCTAGCATGAATACGCCTACATGTGACACGCTCATTGAGGACTGTTTTAACAGTGATCCTTCCCTTGGGTATCCAATAAGTTTTTTTTAATGCAGTTAGTTTCTGTGGTAACCCAGATGATGTACATCATTATGTGTTTGTCTGATGATTAATGTTGTCAGATAGCTAAATCTAGATAAAAGGATTGGATGTTTGCTTTTGTAAGACAGTTTTGATTTATCTAGTCTCCCTCTGCACCTTAGAAGACCTTCCTCATCTCTGAACAAGTTTAGATCCACAACTACTGATGGTACAGGCTCTTTTGTTTGTTTCCCATTAGTCAAGAATTTTAACTCTTTATTGTACTTTTTGTTGTGCATGCCCTACCCAGTACTTGGTTGCAACTTCTGTATGATTGTGATTGTTCTTATTTAGCTGTTTGTTAATTGTGGTTAAACAGTTGTGAGCAAACCTCAAACAGTAGGCTGTAACCCTGATAAGCTTGCTGAAGTCAGAATAATCTTCAAAATTAGTGATTGGTTCAACCTTTCCATTTGAAAAGGTTAAATTTAATGTCAGGTTAACTTGTTCCACAGACCATTGGTCTGTATTACAGAGCCACTTAGGTCCCATGAACCAAGTTTTGTTCGATTTCAACAACTTGAACCTCTGGTCAGAAAGGATGCTGGATTTTGTTTAGTTGGAACATAGTGAAAGTTGACTTGTAGGCTTTCATTAGCTTCAGCTATTTCTTTTAGCCTGTTTCTTACAAAGATGCTCTTACTATTAGTGCTATCATTCCGTATCCAGGGAAGACAAATCTGACTGTCGAGCCAGATGTGGATATCAGTTATGTTCACATCATGGTAAGCATCCTTAAGAAATGAAATGGTCTTAATGGCTAACGCAGCAGCCAATAGTTCCAATTGAGGTATGGTTCGGGTAGGTTTGAGATGTGCAACTTTCCCTTTTGCATAAATTAGATGGCTTTCTCTAGGACTTACAAGGTACGCCTGTATCAGCAAACACATGAAGTCTCTGGGGTTTATTCTTAAACCCACAGCACCTTGGTATTTTAATGTTCTGCACTTTTGTTGAATCAGTAGCTAACTTCTTCCAAGATTTTTGATCTTCAATTATTATTGGCTCATCCCACCCAACATTTGTCTTCCAAAGTTCTTGGAGGAGAATCTTTGATCTTATTGTTGAAGGCAGGAATAGATCCGTGGGAACAAAAATTTTGGAAGCCTCTGATAATATCTGTCTTTTAGTGTTAGCTTCCTCCTCAAGTTTAACACTTTTAGTGCAGAGTGAATCATGATTGTTAGAAGTTGCAAATACCAGTTCATACCTAAATTTTTACCTCTGTCTGATGGTTCAATAAGACCAATATTATTTTTTAAAATGTTTTTGTTTAAATCTTCATCATTTGAAGTCCACTCTCTAAGTTCAAAGTTACCTTGTTGCATAATGTTTGTTTTGAGAGTTTTCATAGACTTCAGATAATTCAGATTTTGTTGATGTTGAGCCTATTAGATTGTCTACATAAAAATGTTCTTTAAGGAAGTTTAGTGTTAGAGTTATTAAACTGGTTCAAATGATGTCCAATTGTCAATGCTAATAGGCTAGGTGAGCAACTGGCTCCAAACAACACAACAGTGAATCTATACGTTATGAACACTATATTCAAATCAAATGGATCCCTGAACCATAAGAACCTAAGTTCATTCTTGTCATATTCATTTTTAAGATTTATTCCCAAAAATGCCTTTGAAATGTCACTTTGTAAGGCATTTTTATCTAACCTGAACGTGATGTGCAACTTTCCCTTTTGCATAAATTAGATGGCTTTCTCTAGGACTTACAAGGTACGCCTGTATCAGCAAACACATGAAGTCTCTGGGGTTTATTCTTAAACCCACAGCACCTTGGTATTTTAATGTTCTGCACTTTTGTTGAATCAGTAGCTAACTTCTTCCAAGATTTTTGATCTTCAATTATTATTGGCTCATCCCACCCAACATTTGTCTTCCAAAGTTCTTGGAGGAGAATCTTTGATCATATTGTTGAAGGCAGGAATAGATCCGTGGGAACAAAAATTTTGGAAGCCTCTGATAATATCTGTCTTTTAGTGTTAGCTTCCTCCTCAAGTTTAACACTTTTAGTGCAGAGTGAATCATGATTGTTAGAAGTTGCAAATACCAGTTCATACCTAAATTTTTACCTCTGTCTGATGGTTCAATAAGACCAATATTATTTTTTAAAATGTTTTTGTTTAAATCTTCATCATTTGAAGTCCACTCTCTAAGTTCAAAGTTACCTTGTTGCATAATGTTTGTTTTGAGAGTTTTCATAGACTTCAGATAATTCAGATTTTGTTGATGTTGAGCCTATTAGATTGTCTACATAAAAATGTTCTTTAAGGAAGTTTAGTGTTAGAGTTATTAAACTGGTTCAAATGATGTCCAATTGTCAATGCTAATAGGCTAGGTGAGCAACTGGCTCCAAACAACACAACAGTGAATCTATACGTTATGAACACTATATTCAAATCAAATGGATCCCTGAACCATAAGAACCTAAGTTCATTCTTGTCATATTCATTTTTAAGATTTATTCCCAAAAATGCCTTTGAAATGTCACTTTGTAAGGCATTTTTATCTAACCTGAACGTGAGTAAGATTTTCACAAGGTCAGAAATGAGATTAGGCCACTCAATCAGGCAATCATTCAAACTGTGTTCATCACTGTCTTTGAGGCTACAGTTATATACTACTCTGAGTTTTGTTGTTGGGGCATCTTGTCGATAAACCCCCCTGTGGGTTAAATAATGACAACCATATTTTTTAAAAGGTATGGAAAAACTATACACGCTTACAACATGGTATCGTATGTGGTGCCTTTACTTCTTAATTAAATATAAATTATTAATTAATTGACTTCAATATCATACAAAATTGCCTCGGGATTGGCGACACAGCCTATTGGGAATGAAAATAATTGCCATACATATATAGAACCCATATTTAGGTATCGGGCCTGCATAACAACAAGAAAACCAAATTTATTATTTCGTGTTCAAAATTTTCCATTGCTGACTCATGAAAATTACATCAAGAGAAGAGTCAGCGAACTTTGAAGAATCAGCAGATTCCTAACGATATATTATATTATACTGGCAGCACTCTGAGCTGCTTATGTTACAGCGATGCTTTAAGCAAGGAAGATGTACTTTATCTTCCTATACGTTCTGAGTGAAATCCTCTTAATATAAAACCTAATAACTATAAAAAGGATAGGCCTATTCCTTCAGGTATATAGTGACTGCCTATATTAGTTACATCAAATCAACTCATTGTGTAACTCCATAGTACCACGGCCCTACATCGGAAAACATCGTCGCGCCCTACATCGAAACAGAAGCGAGGCCCAATGAAATAATAAGGTAAGGCAATTTCTTTCTTTACCATTAGGCAGCGCAAATACCGAAGGCAAATAAACATTAAGAGGTCCTTTGAAGACCTACATATACATAACTCTCTAACGAAAAAACGTAGGGCTTTTGTCGTTAACTCTCCACTGAAATCTGCTGGAAATTTCCAACGGATGAGGGTATCAGGCAATCAACCCATAGCCCTATTTTTGAAAAACTATATAGGGCTATGGGTTGATTGCCTGTGCCCTCATCCGTTGGAAATTTCCAACAGACTTCAGTGGAGGGTTACCGACAAAAGCCCTATGCTTTTTCGTTAGAGAGTTATAAATATGTAGGTTTTAAAGGACCTTTTATATTTAATGATTACGGTAATTCTAGCGCGGGATTGGGAAGCCTTATGTTAATGAAAATGAAATTGCCTCACCTTATTTTTGCTGGGTCTTTGTTTGCTTCGATGTAGGGCGTTACGATCATTTTCGGTGTAGGGCCGCCACGATGGAGTTACGCGGCGAATTTACTTAAGGTAATTAATATAGGCAGTCACTATATAAACCCCTGAAGGAATAGGCCTATCCTTTTATAGTCACTAGGTTTTATATTATAAGGAATTCACTCAGGACTCTAGGGGGGACAAAGACATCCTCCCTGTTTAAAGCTTCGCTGTAACATAAACAGCCCTGAGAGCCGTTCCTTGGTTCTGGTGTATTATTTGCCGAACTAGCAATTTTTGTTTGGTCTACTCCTTGGTAGACTAAACAATAAATTGGGTTTTCTTGTTGCTATGTGAGGCTGATTCATACATACAGGTTCTTTGTACGTATGGCAATTCAATTATTTCATTCCCAATAGGCTATGTCGCCAATCCCGAGGCATTTTGTATAGATATTTAATTCAATTAATTAATAATTTATATTTAATTATGAAATAAATGTACCACATATGATACCATGTTGTGAGCGCGTATAGTTTTTCCATATACTGGGGGGGGCCGGAGAAAAATTTGTATGTTATAGATCAAATTTTTTGATAAACTGTGTTTAAACATGTGAAATGGATTGAAAAGAATGAAGTAGAAATTTAGGAGAGAGAGGTTACTCAAGACCTATTCAAATATGAAAGTTCAAGAGGCCAACTTCTCAAGTTTAGTTAAAGTTATGTCAATCAGTTTGACTCCCTTTAGGTATAGGAAATTTATGGGATTAAAGTAAAGTTATTAAGCATTTTAACTTTGCTCAGTTTGTGTAAGTTTATAAGTCACCAGTCTTAATTTTTTCTTGTAAAAGTTTTCTGGCTTTCAAAGCAGTCTTTCTTTGAGGCCTGTCTGGTTTAGTCTGAGTTACATCAGGCACATTGAGAGATTCCTCCCCAATAGTATCCTGATCCATCCTTTGGGGTAATGGTTCTAATTTAGCCCCACACTCCAAAGGATATAGTAATGTGATATCTCTGGTGGTCTCACCAGTTGCTGTTTTCAGTTTTACAACCCTGGTAACTTCGTCTTCACCAGTTTTGAGTTCCAAGACTTTTCCCATTGACCAATGTTGTCTTGGTGTCTTGTCATGTATCAACACAATGTCCCCAATTTTGACTGAATCATTCCAACTTTGTTTTGTTAATTGTTTATGTCTTTCTCTAAGACTTGTTAAGTATTCTTCTCTCCATTTTGTTATAAATTGAGTCTTGATTTGTGTCAAATGTTGGTATTTTGTGTTGAGTTCTTTGTGTCCTATTTCCCAATCTGGATCCTCTGTACTGTTATGTTCAGATTCTGGTAACATGTTTACTGTTTCTCCCTTAATTAGGTGGTTTGGTGTGAGAGGTTCTGGCTCATTAATACCATCTCCCACATAAGTTAATGGTCTGTTGTTGACAACATTTTCAATTTCTGACAGAATAGTCATGAGTTCAAAAAGTTGTAGATGTTTTGTCCCAATAGTCTTTTTAAGGCAGTTCTTTACAGTTTGTATGTTTCTTTCCCAAATTGAACCATACCATGGTGTATTAACAGGAATGTACTTCCAGGTTATGTTGTGTTTGGTTAAATGAGTTTGTACTGTTTCACTGTCACAAATCTGATGAATAATTCTTTCACCAGATTTGAAGTATGTGGCATTGTCTGACCATATAGTTTTGGGTACAGAATTGTGTGCACAAAATCGTCTGAAAGCAGCAATAAAAGCTTCTGCTGTCAGATCTTCTACTATGTCTAGACATATGGCACGTGTGGCAGCACAGGTGAAGAGTACAATGTACACTTTGTATTCCTTTGAATCCATTTTGTCTCCAAAACTCACATTTACCGCTCCAGTGTAGTCAATACCCGTGGTTTCAAATGGCCGAGTAAATGTTACTCGTTCCACAGGTAGGTCTGGAGGGCTTGGGGTCTTAAAGGGTCGTGAATGGATACGTTTACAAGGAATGCATGTGTTTAAAATTTTCTTTGTTTCAGTTCTACCCTTTGGTAGCCAGTAAGTTTTTCTCAGCTCTGTCAGGGTTTGTGGGACTCCCATGTGGTGTATTTTGTTGTGGGTATCCCTGATGATGAGTTTTGTGAAGTGATTTCTCCTTGGAAGAAGAATTGGGTGCTTAGAGTTGTAAGTCAAAGTTGACTTGTTAAGCCTTCCTTTACACCTTATCAGACCCTCTGTATCCAGGTACAGATTTAGATCCATGACAAGTGAAGGAATACCTTTGTTTAATGTGCTACTGGACCTAAGATACTTCAACTCCTTGTCAAATTCTGAAGCTTGTATCTGTTTGAGCCAGTATTTTGTTGCAGTTTCTGTTAAGTTAGAAAAGGCTTTCTGAGGACAGTGTTTGAGAAGGTAGCTATTGACAAACTTGCAGCAATAGACTGTAATTCTCAAGAGTTTGTTTAGGTCTGAATAAAGGTGATAGTCAAATATAGGTTTGTCCTCAGTGATCTTTTCAGTTGTTGTAGAGTTGAGTGTGAGGTTAACTACTTTGGCTGGCCAAAGATCCTCACATGTTAGCCATTCGGGCCCTTCATACCAGATTTTATTTGTTTTCAACAGCTTGTAAGAGAGCCCTCTTGTCAAAAAGTCTGCAGGATTCTCTTTTGTTTTTATGTACCTAAATTTGATACCAAGGTTTGTGTTTGCAGTTTTGATTTCTGTTAGTCTGTTTTTCACAAATATATTTTTGCAAGAAGTTGTATCTGTGTTGGTCACCCATGTTAGACAAATTTGACTGTCTGTCCTTAAGTAAATGTTTGTTATGTCAACTTCTTTATACACTTGTGAAAGAAAGTCTGCTGTTTTAACTCCCAATGAGACAGCTAATAATTCAAGTTGTGGTACAGTTTTCTTTTGGTTTAAGGGTGCCACTTTTGCCTTTGAATAAACCAAGTTACTTTCATTTTCACTTGTTAAATAGGCACAACACCCGTAAGCTTGTGTGCTGGCATCTGTAAAAATGTGTAGTGTTTGAGATTTCAATCTGTAGCCAGCACATCTTGGTACGTAGATGTCTTGAACTTTGTTCAAGTCTGTGGCTAATTTTTTCCAATGAAGTTGGTCTTCCACTGAAAGTGGTTCATCCCAATCAATTTTCTTTTTCCATAAGTCTTGCAAAAGGGTTTTGGATCTTATGGTTGCTGGTAAATATAATCCAATGGGGTCGAAAATTTTGGATGATTCTGAAAGCACTTGTCTTTTTGTATCGGCATTTGGATTTAAGTTATAACTCTTTGTGCAAAGAGTGTCATCGTGTTCGGAATTCTGTTTTAAAAAACCAAAGCATTCCAAGTGTTTTCGTGTAATTGTTTGGTTCAATGTTCCCATTGTTGTCTTTTGTTATTTGTTCATTTAATTTAGGAGAATTAGAAAGAGTTTGTACTGTATTCAAACCTCCTACCACTTCAGACTAGTCAATACCCGTAGTTTTAGTGGAGTAAATTTACTCCTCCACAGGTAGATCTGGAGGGCTTGGGGCTTTGAATCCTGTACTGTTTTTGTGTTGTTTGGCCTATGGCCAGGGAGGCCACAAGACCCTTTTTGTTTGGTCTCTGGCCAAAGGAGGCCACAAGACCCGTTGTTTGGTCTCTGGCCAAGGGAGGCCACAAGACCCTGTGTTTGGGCTATGGCCAAGGGAGGCCACAAAACCCTGTTGTTTGGGCTGTGGCCAAGGGAGGCCACAAGACCCCTGTAGTTTGGGCTGTGGCCAAGGGAGGCCACAAGACCCTGTAGTTTGGGCTGTGGCCAAGGGAGGCCACAAGACCCCTGTAGTTTGGGCTGTGGCCAAGGGAGGCCACAAGACCCCTGTAGTTTGGGCTGTGGCCAAGGGAGGCCACAAGACCCCTGTAGTTTGGGCTGTGGCCAAGGGAGGCCACAAGACCCCTGTAGTTTGGGCTGTGGCCAAGGGAGGCCACAAGACCCCTGTAGTTTGGGCTGTGGCCAAGGGAGGCCACAAGACCCCTGTAGTTTGGGCTGTGGCCAAGGGAGGCCACAAGACCCCTGTAGTTTGGGCTGTGGCCAAGGGAGGCCACAAGACCCCTGTAGTTTGGGCTGTGGCCAAGGGAGGCCACAAGACCCCTGTAGTTTGGGCTGTGGCCAAGGGAGGCCACAAGACCCCTGTAGTTTGGGCTGTGGCCAAGGGAGGCCAAGGGAGGCAAAGACCCCTGTAGTTTGGGCTGTGGCCAAGGGAGGCCACAAGACCCTTGTAGTTTGGGCTGTGGCCAAGGGAGGCCACAAGCCCCTTGATGAATATGTTGGGCTATGGCCAAGGTAGGCCAACGCTCTTTGATGATTTGTTGGGCTATGGCCAAGGTAGGCCAAGCCATTTTGATAATTTGTTGGGCTATGGCCAAAGGTAGGCCATCAGCCTTTGATGATTTGTTGGGCTATGGCCACGGTAGGCCAAGCCATTTTGATGAATTGTTGGGCTATGGCCAAGGTAGGCCATCAGCCGTTTGATGAATTTGTTGGGCTATGGCCAAGGGTAGGCCAAGGCCCTTTGGAGTAGAGTAGTTTGTTTGTACGTGTCACTGTCTAACCATATAATTTTGGCACAAAATTATGTGCACAGAATCAGAGCGCAGCAATAAAAGCTTTTACTCTCCGATCCTTGGTTATGTTTAGACAGGTTGTTGTGTTTGAGACACATGAAAGAGTAGTGTGTGTGTGTGTGTGTGTGTGTGTCATTCCTCCGAATCCAGTTGGTCTTCAAAACTTGGATTCACCACTCCAATGAAATTAATACCCGTAGTTATGAATGAGTAAATGTTGTGTATCCTACAGGTAGGTCTGGAAGGTTTGGGGTTTTGAAGGAATCCAATCTGTTTGCGAGGAATGTTTGTGTCTGTTAATGAAATCTGTTGTGTTTCTTCTTTTAAAAGAAGAATTGGATGTTTGAAGTCGTATGTATATATTTATATACTGTACCGTACGTATGTGTGTAAATGTGTATTTTGTTATAGGGTTTTATTTTTGGGTTTTGGATTAGGTTAATCAATTTGGCTGAGTAAAGACCCTCAAACGTTGCATTTGAGACCCTTATATCAAGCCTTGTCTGTAATAGGTTGTGCCTATATGTCAAATAGGAATTGGAATAGGTTGGGCCTATATTGGTCAAATAGGAATTGGAATAGGTTGGGCCTATATGTCAAATAGGACTTGGAATAGGTTGGGCCTATATGTCAAATAGGACTTCGGAATAGGTTGGGCCTATATGTCAAATAGGACTTGAATAGGTTGGGCCTATATGTCAAATAGGACTTCGGAATAGGTTGGGCCTATATGTCAAATAGGACTTGGTAGGTTGGGCCTATATGTCAAATAGGACTTCGAATAGGTTGGGCCTATATGTCAAATAGGACTTGGAATAGGTTGGGCCTATGTCAAATAGGACTTGGAATAGGTTGGGCCTATATGTCAAATAGGACTTCGGAATAGGTTGGGCCTATATGTCAAATAGGACTTGGTATGCCTATATGTCAAATAGGACTTCGGAATAGGTTGGGCCTATATGTCAAATAGGACTTGAAATAGGTTGGGCCTATATGTCAAATAGGACTTCGGAATAGGGTCACGAATAGGTGTTAGGTGGGTGTAGGTTTGAATTTGTGCAATTGCTTTAGGTCTTTGTGATGTTACAGTTCGAGTCGAATTTTGTGATGTTGCAGGTTTGAGTCAAATTTTGTGATGTTACAGTTCGAGTCGAATTTTGTGATGTTGCAGGTTTGAGTCAAATTTTGTGATGTTACAGGTCTGAGTCGAATTTTGTGATGTTACAGGCCTGAGTCGAATTTTGTGATGTTAATGAGTCTTATCAGTAAGTTAAATTGCTGAAATAAATTTTATAACCTACAGTCCTACACCACAGGTTCAATTATAAATTTAGTGTTTTTAATTAGGATAGGCCTTGAGTGTAAAGAGTAAGGCCTACTTTAAGAGTTAGGCCTGTTATGTAAGGTAAAGTTAGGTGGGCCTACTAAATAGACCTATTTGTTCGGCCTACAAAATAGGCTTTTGTTTTGGCCTATTATTTTATAGGACCTTAAATGAGTTAAGCCTGTTAAATTAACAAGGCTTTGTTTTTAGTTTGAAGAGTAGGACCTATTAAATAGGCTTAATGTTGTGGGCCTATTTTTTTTTTTTATAGGACCTAAATTGAGTTATGCTTGTTAAATGAACAAGCCTTTGTTTTCGGTTAGTGTAAAGGTAAAGGGATCGGTTCCCAGTTTTAGGCCACCATATGAAAAAACTATAGTGGGGTTACGGTTGAAATTGGGGTTAGGCCTAATGAGCTAAGCCTAGCCACTGCGTGTCAGTGTAAATTGTAGAGGGGTTAGTTCCCCATACACAGGGCCACCATTTGAAAAAACTATATAGGGCTATGGGTTGATTGCCTGTGCCCTCATCCGTTGGAAATTTCCAAAGACTTCAGTGGAGGGTTACCGACAAAAGCCCTATGCTTTTTCGTTAGAGAGTTATAAATATGTAGGTCTTTAAAGGACCTCTTTATATTTATATTGATTACGGTAATTCTAGCATCGGGAGTTGGGAAAGCCTTATGTTAATAAAAATGAAATTGCCTCACCTTATTTTTGCTGGGACTTTGTTTGCTTCGATGTAGGGCGTTACGATCATTTTCGGTGTAGGGCCGCCACGATGGAGTTACGAGGCGAATTTACTTAAGGTAATTAATATAGGCAGTCACTATATAAACCCTGAAGGAATAGGCCTATCCTTTTATCCACTAGGTTTTATATTATAAGGAATTCACTCAGGACTTAAGGGGGGACAAAGACATCCTCCTGCTTAAAGCTTCGCTGTAACATAAACAGCCCTGAGAGCCGTTCCTTGGTTCTGGTGTATTATTTGCCGAACTAGCATTATTTTTGTTTGGTCTACTCCTTCGTAGACTAAACAATAAATTGGGTTTTCTTGTTGCTATGTGAGGCTGATTCATACATACAGGTTCTTTGTACGTATGGCAATTCAATTATTTCATTCCCAATAGGCTATGTCGCCAATCCCGAGGCATTTTTGTATAGATATTTAATTCAATTAATTAATAATTTATATTTAATTATGAAATAAATGTACCACATATGATACCATGTTGTGAGCGCGTATAGTTTTTCCATACCTATAAGTTGTTTTTCATATGGTGGCCCGTGTACAACTGTACATGGGGAACCGATCCCTTTACCTTTACACTAATACCGTAAACAAAGCCTTGTTCATTTAACAGGCTTAACTAATTTTAGGTCCTATAAAAATCGGCCAAATTTCAACATAAGCCTATTTAGTAGGCTCATTTCACATTAAGCCTATTTAATAGGTCCTACTCTTTAAACTTACAACAAAGCCTTGTTCATTTAACAGGCTTAACTCATTTTATCCTATAAAAATAGGCCCATTTCAACATAAGTATATTTAGTAGACCCACAACATAAGCCTATTTAGTAGGCCCACTTCAATTTACCTTAACTAATAGGCCTCATATACTCGTACACTAAAGGACTACTTCAAACGCTACAATTTGCAATTTAAATATACAAGAAGCCTACCTCAGAAAGTAGGCCCTACTCTTACACTCAAGGCATATCCTAACTAAAAACACTAAATTTATAATTCAACCTGTGGTGTAGGTTATAAAATTTATTTCAGCAATTTAACTTACTCATAAGACTCATTAACATCGCAAAATTAAACTCAGAACTGTAACATCACAAAATTCAACTCAGAACTTTAACATCACAAAGACCTAAAGCAATTGCACGAATTCAAACCTACACCCACCTAACACACGCATTCTAAATCTATTTGACATATAGGCGTAAACTATTCTAAGTCCTATTTGACATATAGGCGCACCTATTCTAAGTCCTATTTCACATATAGGCATAAAACAGACAAAGCTTGATATAAGGTCTCAAATGCAACATTTGAGGTTCTTTACTCAGCAAATTGGTTAATAACCTAACACAAAACTCAAAATAAAACCTACAACAAAATATACATTTACACACATACATACAGTATATAAATATATACATACAACTCCAAGCATCCAATTTCTTCTTTTAAAGAAGAATCACTCATATTTCATCAACAGACACATACATTCCTTGCAAACAGATTGGATTCCTTCGAACCCCAAACGTTCCAGACCTACCTGTAGGACACATAACATTTACTCAATCATAACTATGGGTATTGACTTCATGGAGTGGTGAATCCAAGTTTTGAAGACCAACTGGATTCAGAGGAATAATTTGGACTATGACCAAGGTAGGCCATCAGCCCCTTGTTGAATAATTTGAGTTATGGTCAGGTAGGCCATCAGTCCCTTGTTGAATAGTTTGGGCTATGGACAAGGTAGGCCATAAAACCCTTTAGAGTAGAGTAGTTTGTATGTCCACTGTCAACCATATAATTTTTGGCACGAATTATGAGCACAGAATCAGAGCGCAGCAATAAAAGCTTTTACTCTCCGATCCTTGGTTATGTTCAGTATATATATATATTATATATATATATATATATATGCTGCAAACCCACAAGGAAAAAGAAAAGAAAAACGATTCCAAGGCCTTTCGTGTATTCAAAGCTACACCTCGTCAGGGAATGAAGATAAACGGCGAGATACCCATAAATAATACAATGTACAGGAAAAACAAAACAATTAGCACATACTTAACAAGGGTTAATGAGAGGCAAAAGAAATTTTAACATGATATCGTCAATTTTATATGTCCCCGTAATCAGTTCAAAATATGAAGTCTACCGTAAGTACTAATAATAACTCTTACGTGCATTTTTTTATTCTGACCATCATCCTTCGATTAAATCCTCTATTTTCTCTGCTATGTTTCTTCGAGCATTGAGAGTTGTCAGTCCTGAATTTTTAGATTCCGAGTTATGCAATTCATGAATATTGGTACTAAATTATGTTATCCTATTTCATTTTAGATAACTGTCTTAAGAAAGCCAAGAATAGGTATTATAAAATGTAATTGTAAAGGAATTTCAGCGTAAAAAATATCCTTAGCCTACCTTACATGTTAATTTTCAATACCTTCCAACTGTACTTAAAGCAATTGGCATTAATGTAATCTTTAAGTATAATAATACTGTTAAATCATGCTAATAAAGAATAGCCCTGATAATGTTGTTGGTGTGTGTATTCGATCGGATGTACACAATGTAACTCGGTATATATAGGCCAAACCGGTAAAACGTTAGATATTAGGGTTAAAACAGCATAAATATGCTTGTAGAACAGCTAATACTTCCAATGCTTTATTTAACCATATGTATAGATGTAACCATAGCATCAAGTGGGTAGTTCTAAAGCGCTTGTTAAAAACAGAGATATAATAGAACGAAATATTCTAGAATGTGCATTTATTCATTTCAAAAGCAATTTCAATAACAGTGCGGGGACGTATAAAATTGACGATATCATGTTAAAATTTCTTTTGCCTCTCATTAACCCTTGTTAAGTATGTGCTAATTGTTTGTTTTTCCTGTACATGTATATATTTATGGGTATCTCGCCGTTTATCTTCATTCCCTGACGAGGTGTAGCTTTGAATACACGAAAGGCCTTGGAATCGTTTTCTTTTTCCTTGTGGTTTGCAGCATTTATTCATTTCACGTGTTTTATTGTGAAATTCATCCCATATATATATATATAATATATATATATATATATATATATATATATATATATTATATATATATATATATATATTATATATATATATATATATATATTATATATATATATATATATAATATATATATATATATATATATATATATATATATATATATATATATATATATATATATTATATATATATATATATTATATATATATTATAATTATAATATATTATATATATATAATATATATATTATATATATATATTATATATATATATATATTATATATATAATATATATATATTATATTATATATATATATATATATATATATATATTATATATATATATATATATATATATATATTATATAATATTAATATATATAATTATATATATTATAATATAAATATATATATATATGATGAATAAAACCACGAAGGAAAGGAAACACAAATGGTGCTCAAGCGCTTTCGTCTAATGACATCCTCAGGAACACTGAAGTATATAAAAAGGTTAAGCCTATATATAGGTTACAGAAAGAAAAAAAGAAAAATAAATAACATACATACACACACACACACATATATATATATACATACATATCTATATATACAAATACATACATACATACATACATACATAATATACAATAAACAGAGAAGTAAAAATAATTCAAAATTAAAAATTAAAACCTTAAAGGATTACCAATGAGGCGTACAGATTGGAAGGAAAAATATCGATTTTAGCACAAGATCAAATGGATTATAAAAATACAAATTTATACTGGGACTCTGCCGGGTTTTAACACAATGCTGCCTATGGTCAGGTTTCGATATAAAAAAAAAAAAAAAAAAAAAAAAAAAAAATGCAAATTAAAAGTTAATCGATTTTTAGCACAAGATCAAATGGATTATAAAAATACAAATTTATACTAGAACTCTGTCCTGGTTTTAACACATTTCTGCCTATGGTCAGGTTTCGATATATATAAAAAATAAAATGCAAATTAAAAGTTAATAAAGTAGAAGACAAGTTTACCAAAGATTTAATGTTTTACACTTCTTATCTAAGTCTGCTTTAAAGGAATTCAACATAACAGGATCGAGTTGAAAAAACCTTTGCTTATGTTGAAGTTATTTGAAAGTTGGATAATGGCAGACTCAAGAATATTTCTATTAACAATGTTGCTTGAATGGAATAAAACTGAAGCATTATTCCAATCAATACAGTGGGCTAACTCTGACAAATGGACAAAAAGGGCACTGGACAACTGTCCTGTTCTAACGGAATATTGATGCTGTTTTATACGTGTGTGCAAATCCTTTCCCGTCTGACCTATGTAAAAGGAATCACATTGTTTACAACCAATTTTATAGATAATGCCTGAATTATTGGAAGGGCTATTTTTTACTATGATATTTTTCACAATATTGTTATATGAAAATACTACATTAATATCCAAAAGTTTAAGTACATTAGCAATGCCTAAAAAGCCCGGGAAAAATGGAAGTACTAAATATTTTTTGACAAAGTACGAGTGTTAATATTGACACGATAGAAAGTTCGTTTTGCCTTGTTGAGACAAGATTCCATAAACGCAGATGGATAACACAAATCACTTCCAATACCGTTGATTTTTTCCAATTCGGCATCGATGTATTCCGGACTGGCGATCCTAAGGGCGCGGAGAAACATTGATGAAAATATGGCCTTCTTAATGGGGGTATCATGTCCCGAGTAAAAGTGTACGTAGGACAAATTGTTTGTCGTTTTCCGATAGATACTAAACTTAAAACCTGGGCTTTCCCTATGTACACGCACATCCAAAAATGGGATTGAATTGTCTTGCTCAACTTCTAAAGTAAACTTAATGGAGGGGACTTGATCATTTAACTGAAGGAGGAAACTATCCAGGTCACGATTCATGGGCCAGATACACAAAATATCGTCGACGTACCGCAACCAAGGGATGCCAACCCCCAGGATTCTCGGAATATAGGTAATTTCGAAAAACTCCATATAAATATTGGAGAGGAGGGGCGATAAGGGGTTGCCCATAGCCATCCCAAAAACTTGTTGATAATACTCGTTATTGAAAGTGAATTTACAGTCTTTGATGCAAAGCTTAATGAGTTCCAAAACAATGTGTGAAGGTAGTGGCAGGTCATACTTATGTAATTTTTGGGAGAGAAAGTCAAGCATATCGTCAATCGGCACTTTTGTAAACAATGAACAAACATCAAAACTAATCAATTTATCGTTAGTTTCAGTACGTACATTATTCAATTTTTCCGTAAGATCCATGGAATTTTTTACATGTGAATCAGAGATAGTTCCGAGAATGGGGGACAAGACTTTGACAAGCCATTTGGAGAGTTTATAAGTAATAGAGCCCACCGAGCTAATAATAGGGCGCATAGGGTTACCAGGTTTGTGGGTTTTAATAAGACCGTAAAGGTAGGGCAGAGCAGGTGAAGTGGACATGTAAAGCGGAATTAAGTTCTTATGATCTTTGAGAAGGCGTTTCAAGCCACTATTAAATGATTTGATGACGTCATCCTGCGGGTTCTTTCTAAGTTTGGTGTATGTGGCGGGGTCCTGGAGAAGCTCGTTCATCTTTCCGATGTAGTCCACTTTGTCCATAATAACTATGGTGTTAGCCTTGTCTGCTTTAGTAATATGGAGCTCCCCATCTTTTTTTAATTGTGAGAGGCTATTGCGAAAACGTTTAGGAAAGTTATCTTCGTAATTACCATTCGCCGCACTATAAACGAGGCCTTTAACTATGTTAAACAAATACTGAGGGAGATTACACTGTTTTTCAAAACACGCGAGACTATAACAAATTTGTAAAGCCGAAGGTTTTTTAACAATAAAAAAGGACATACCATATCCAAGGGCACTTTTTGCATCGTCACTAATGTTTTTTCGAAGAAAGGTTCAAAACACACTTTGAGCTTGCTTTTTTACTCCACTGACTATCTCGAATGAGACTTTTAATTTTCCGATCCAAAATGTTACGAAGTGAAGTAGTTCTCCGACGCAACTCGTTGTAAATTTCATCAAACAAAGGTTGGATCCACGGTTGGGGAATAACGGTTACAAAATTATGTTTGGCGATGTTTAAATTTTTGAAGGCGGACCACTCATTTTGTCTGGTGACTTCAATATGTTTCTTTAAAATTAATCTGCTGAAGTTGTTGAACGGATGGTCGTCAATTTGTCTGAGGCGAATCGGAAGCAGGGATTTGGAAGAACTTGCTCCTCCAGACACTTAGTAAGAAACTTCCGTCGAGTACGAATTGCATGCCCCTTCATTAATGTAGAAGAAAACACGGACACAAACGGAGACAAGAGAGGGAACAGCAAGCCGAAGGAACGCGTATTGGAAGTGATTTGTGTTATCCATCTGCGTTTATGGAATCTTGTCTCAACAAGGCAAAACGAACTTTCTATCGTGTCAATATTAACACTCGTACTTTGTCAAAAAATATTTTAGTACTTCCATTTTTCCCGGGCTTTTTAGGCATTGCTAATGTACTTAAACTTTTGGATATTAATGTAGTATTTTCATATAACAATATTGTGAAAAATATCATAGTAAAAAATAGCCCTACCAATAATTCAGGCATTATCTATAAAATTGGTTGTAAACAATGTGATTCCTTTTACATAGGTCAGACGGGAAAGGATTTGCACACACGTATAAAACAGCATCAATATTCCGTTAGAACAGGACAGTTGTCCAGTGCCCTTTTTGTCCATTTGTCAGAGTTAGCCCACTGTATTGATTGGAATAATGCTTCAGTTTTATTCCATTCAAGCAACATTGTTAATAGAAATATTCTTGAGTCTGCCATTATCCAACTTTCAAATAACTTCAACATAAGCAAAGGTCTTTTTCAACTCGATCCTGTTATGTTGAATTCCTTTAAAGCAGACTTAGATAAGAAGTGTAAAACATTAAATCTTTGGTAAACTTGTCTTCTACTTTATTAACTTTTAATTTGCATTTTATTTTTTATATATATCGAAACCTGACCATAGGCAGAAATGTGTTAAAACCCGGACAGAGTTCTAGTATAAATTTGTATTTTTATAATCCATTTGATCTTGTGCTAAAAATCGATTAACTTTTAATTTTCATTTTTTTTTTTTTTTTTTTTTTTATATCGAAACCTGACCATAGGCAGCATTGTGTTAAAACCCGGCAGAGTCCCAGTATAAATTTGTATTTTTATAATCCATTTGATCTTGTGCTAAAAATCGATATTTTTCCTTACAATCTGTACGCCTCATTGGTAATCCTTTAAGGTTTTAATTTTTAATTTTGTATTATTTTTACTTCTCTGTTTATTGTATATATATGTATGTATGTATGTATGTATGTATTTGTATATATAGATATGTATGTATATATATATATATGTGTGTGTGTGTGTGTGTTATTTATTTTTCTTTTTTTCTTTCTGTAACCTATATATAGGCTTAACCTTTTTATATACTTCAGTGTTCCTGAGGATGTCATTAGACGAAAGCGCTTGAGCACCATTTTGTGTTTCCTTTCCTTCGTGGTTTTATTCATCATAAATATTTTTCACGTGTTACCTTCGTGAAATAATTTTCATATATATATATATATATACAGGGTGGGCCGTAAGTTTCCATACATAGGAAAATTTAAATACGTGCGTCGGTATTTGGATCAGCAGTTTCCGGATGCTTGGATTGGTCGGCGTGGTCCTGTGGAGTGGCCTCCTAGATCCCCAGATCTCACCCCCCTTGATTTCTATCTTTGGGGGCACTTGAAGGCCATGGTGTATCAGGAAAAGATACGAGACATCAATCATCTAAAGGAACGTATCACCAACGCCATTACAAGCATAACGTCAACTGTGCTAATGCGTGTTCATCAACAGTGGGGAACACGTATTGAAATGTGTTTTCAAAACAATGGCAACCATGTAGAGCATATTATATAAATAAAAATGGTTGTCCATAAAAAAATGTTTATTTTTCCTATGTATGGAAACTTACGGCCCACCCTGTATATATATATATATATATATATATATATATATATATATATATGTACTGTATATATATATATATATATATATATATACTCTTTTCATGTGTCGCAAACACAGCAACCTGTCTGAACATAACCAAGAATCGGAGAGTAAAAGCTTTTATTGCTGCGCTCTGATTCTGTGCTCATAATTCTGTGCCAAAAATTATATGGTTAGACAGTGGACATACAAAC